>JANSVB020000407.1:2093955-2105301 GCA_025504935.2 Erythroxylum haughtii
CCTCGATACCACACCATCTGCCATCATGAAGATGTATCCTGATGTGGATTTGCGATCATCTGGATACATAGCAAAACTGGAGTCCGTATATCCTGTGAGGATCAAATTGTTGACCTTCCTGTATGTCAACGAATAATCCTTAGTACCCTTCAGATATCTCAACACCCGTTTGACTGCATACCAATGGTCCATACTAGGGTTTGCTTGATATCGACCCAGCAGTCCAACAACAAATGCAATATCCGGTCTAGTGTACACTTGTGCATACATCAAGTTACCTACTGCACTAGAGTACGGAATATTCCTCATAGCTTCTCTCTCAACTTCATTCTTTGGACACTGTGCCAAAGATAATTTCTCTCCATGAGAGATAGATGCTACAACAGGTCTACAATCAGCCATATTAAACCTTTGTAGCACTCGCACAATGTATTTTGCGAGAGGCTCAATGTGTGTTGAGATCTGTCTCAGTGAATCTGTATACCGAGAACACAAGATGCTTCACCTAAATCCTTCATGCGAAATGTTTGGCCAAAAGTTGCTTTACTTCATGTAACATGGTCAAATCATTTGACGCGAGCAAGATATCATCGACATACAAAAGTATAAAGATGACTCTGCTCCCCCTGACCTTATAGTATAAGCATCTTTCGACTTTGTTTTCCACAAAGCCAAATGAGGTCAGAACCTTATCAAACTTTAGGTACCATTGTCTGGAAGCCTTTTTCAACCCATATATTGATTTATTCAACTTACAGAACTTTTCAATTGCATCTTGATCCTGAAAGCCTTCAGGTTGCTCCATATAGACCTCCTCATAAAGGTCACCATTCAGGAAAGCGGTTTTACGTCCATCTGATGTAGCTCCATATCATAATGAGCTATTATTGCCATCATCACTCTAAATGCATCCTTCGAGGACACATGAGAGAATGTGACATTAAAGTCAACTCCCTCTCTTTAAGAGAATCCTCTGGCAACAAGACGCGCCTTAAACCACTCAACTTGACCCTGTATGTCCTTCTTGGTAAATAGCCACTTGCAACTGACAGGCCTGCAATGTTGAGGTAAATCAACCAGCTCCCATACCTTGTTATACCTCATCGATTGCATCTCATCCTTCATTGCTTCCCACCACATATCCACATGAGGTCCAGAAATGGCTTCTGTAAAAGTCACTGGATCCACAACATGTCCTATATCATAGTCATGTTTACCTAAATAGACTATGTAGTCCGATGAGATAGCAGGTCGCCTCTCTCTGATGGATTTACGCAACTGCATACGCTCTTGCACCTCAGAAACCTCTTCCTGAATAGGAGTAGGTTCCTGTACCTGCATAGGCACAATACCCAAGCCTTCATCCACCAGAACCGACTGTATAAGAGGTTGTGGATACATAATAATTATAGTATCCATCCTATTATCTACTGGAGGATGCGAAGATCCTCCTTTATCGTAGACATCGTGTTCTAGAAACTTTACCGTCTGTGACTCTACTATTCTGGCTCCTCTACAGAAAAATCTGTAACCTTAGAGTGGTCAGGATAACCAACTAGATATCAACGAGTCAAACGAGATTCCAATTTACCTTTATGAGGATTATACAACCTTACCTCAGCAGGGTAGCCCCACATACGAATGTGTGCAAGACTTGGCTTCCTTCCAACCCAAAGTTCAAAAGGTATCTTTGATACTGACTTGCTCGGGACTCTGTTCAATATGTATAATGCTATCTTGATGGCTTCACCCCAAAGGTATTAGGGTAGGTTAGTCCTGCTCTGTATTGACCTCATCATGTCCTTTAGGGTGCGATTATGCCTTTCGGCCACACCATTTTGCTTAGGACTACCTGGCATAGTGAACTGATCCACTATTTGAGCTGATTCCAAATACTTGGCAAACGGACCTTTTTCTTGTCCTGCAACTCCATGTTTGGCATAGTATTCCCCTCCTCTATCATATATGACAATCTTTATTGATTTTCCCAACTAGTTCTCAACTTCAGTCTTAAAGATCTTGAACTTATTAAGAACTTCAGACTTCTCTTTAAGCAAGAACACATAACCATAACGAGAATAATCATCTATAATGTTAGGAAGTACCAAGCATTACACAACGTGACTGTATAAGGACCACTGACATCTGTATGTAGGAGGTCCAATAAACCAGAAGCTCGAGTTGACCCCTTTTTCTTTATCTTGGTCAACTTACCCCTACAACAATTGACATATGTCTCTAGATCACTAAAGTCCAGAGTTGGGAGAATGTTATCATTTATCAATCTCTCAACCCTTTCCCTGGAAATGTGGCCAAGATGTTTATGCCACATCATGTACGATGTTTCCTTTATGAGGGTTCTCTTTTGAGTAATAGGCTCAGCAACATATGAAGAAGCATACATTTCATTAGGAGTAAGACACATTTTATACAATCCATATGATAAAAAGGCAGTACCAATATGTTTTGTATTGATAAAAATATTTACAACTGTATTATCAAATACAAAACGAAAACCTTCTTTATCCAAAACTGATACAGAGATCAGATTCCATCTAAAAGACGATACATAAAACGTGTCTCGCAAAACCAGGACAAACCCTGTATCAAGGTTTAATCCTACATTTCCCACGTACAAAACGTCTACCTCTTCATTATTGCCGACCATCAGCTTCTCCTCCCCCTTGGTCGGCCTTCTCCTGGATTTGAATCCCTACATTGTGGAAGCAACATGATTAGAAGCTCCACTATCTAACCACCAAGAACTTGATGTGGTTATAGCAACATTGGATTCATAAATCATGAAAGCCGAGGAGTTACCTGAGAAATCCTGTTTGACCAACCACAATTTATACTTCTGGCACTTAGACTTCCTATGCCCCTTCTTTTTACAGAAGAAGCATCTCATCTTCTTAAGGTCATGTGGAGCCTTTGCAATGCTAGATTGCCCACTCTGAGTCTGAGGAGAGGGTTTGGATTTCTTATCCTTACCTTTACCTTTAGCCTGTTGGGATTTACCTTTTCTCTTACCCTTGGCAGCTACATACATTGCTGAATGAGAAGAGCTCCTGATCTTCTCTTCTGTTGTAGCACACCGGGAAATTAAAGCATTAACATCCCAGTTCTCATCCATAGAGATGTAGGAGGTAGCCAACATCTCAAACTCCTTAGGAAGATTATTTAGTGCCAAATGCACTATCAGCGAGTCCTGAATGATTATATCTAGTGCCTTCAGTTTGCTCTGAAGGTGTACCATCCGAATGATATAATCTCGGACGCCCCCTTCTCCAGTGTACCTCATGGAGAAAAGTTCCTTGATCAAGGCGCTCTGCTTGGCATGAGAAGAGACCCTGTAGCTCTGGGATATACTGTCCATGAGCTCACGAGCTACTGTCATGTCCGGCAAGCCACTCATCAGATGATCCGGTATTGACCTACAGATAGTTAAATAGCACAATCTATTTGATCTTTCCCAGGTCGCCATTGCTACTTTGTCAGCTTCTGAGCTGACATCTGTGAGTGGAGAAGGCCTTTCTACATGCATGGCCATAGTGATATCCGCTATCTCTAAGGCGAAATCCATGTCCTTCTTCCACTGCTTGAAGTTGAAACCATTCAAAGTTTCAATGGTGACAATATTGTTGTTGACGGAGAAGGTGACTGTAGAATAGAAGAGACAATGTTAGAACAGTATATATGCAGGATAACAGCGATACTCAAAGCATTAAAGTATCTAATTTGAGAATCTAACCACACATATCATGAAACACCTTTGGGATGAATACATAATATATGTAATCAGATTCTCATATAAAAGCGATCAGAGTTTAAACCATCAACTCTCATGATACTACCACCTTTGGGTGAATAGACCATTTAAGCAATGGTTTTCCTCCATCAAATACCTTTATGCACATCTCAAAACATTATGTAAAGTCAACATCTTTGGGCAGAATAACCAAATATAAGGTCAGAGACATCCCCAAACATGCTAGCAGATCAATCTAAAATACTGACTTGAAAGGCCACTTTGGTGACTACATTCTCACCAGTACCCTAGACAGTCCACACACATAAGGGATACAACTTTATGTTATCCTCACATCCTATATGGGCATAGAGTATGTGAAAATCAGTCATAAATGAAAAAACCATATTCATAGTCAATTAACACATACTAATACTGAAAACATTGTCTCGAAACTTTATTTGAGAATTTGTAAACACAAAATATCTCAATAAGAGTGCTTATTGTACCTTCCGACACCGAACATACCGCACGAGACATTAGACCTTAAATGTCTCCCTCATGTGCTGTTCGAAGTACAAATACACTCAAAATTAGCTTTGATAAGTTTTAAAACTTTTCCGGAGTGAAATTACCAACGTAATAAATCCAGAAAAATTTAAAAACAACTTTAAAAAATTTCTTGAACCCTGAAACTGACCCAAAAGGACCCGGGGAACCTTTAAGGGAATTTTAAAAATTTTTCCTTTTTTTAACTGTAGCAAAAGCCGTACGGCTGACATCAGCATGACGTCAGTCGCGACGTGGCAGTCCACGTCAGCGCGAGTGGGCATGGCCCCGTGTGCCTTGCACGCGCGACCGCCGTCGTCCGCATGCGCCAACACGTGTCCCAGATCCGTCGTTCCATATGTTGCGTAGGATGCAGCGCGTGTGACGCATGCGCCCGCGGTTCGATGCCCGTGGGTGTGCGGGCCGCATGAGGCGCATGCAACGCGTCCTCCTGCGTGTGGTGCCATTTGGTGAGACGTGATTGGCTTGTGCATTGCACGCGCCTTCCGCACTGCTTCTTCCTCACTTCTGTAGCAGCGTCGGGCCCTCCTCCACGGGGGGCGATTTCTGGTGACTTTCAAATCAGTTTTTTGCTTCGTTTGGACCGTTTTCGACCTGTTTTTCGTAGCTAACCCCATGTACACTACTTTTACACAATCATTCACGTAAAAAAGCAAAAAAACGAATCAAAAAATGGAGAAAATTGTAATGGATGGAAACCGAAAAACCTTAATTTTCTGTCAACCCGATCACGTAACCGCTCTGATACCACGTGTAATGCATAGTACAGACCTTATTACGCACCCAGGATCAAACATGAATGGGAAAAAATGAAGGAAATGCGGAATACCTGATTTCAGCTCCATTCTTACTTCCGAAGCAGTTTTCGCCATCCAAATGAGCTCCAATCTTTCCAGGCCAGTTGAGGAAGTTGTTCACCGTCGTCCGCTCTAGGTCTTTCTACAGTTTACTTAACCACGAGCTCTCTTAACGGGTCAGAGAACTTAACGCTTGTGAATTGCTTAAGTAACTGCAGGAGACCTTAACCTTTATATAGCTTCCATATCGAGCTTCCCCATCACAAGGCCGATATGGTCCAGGTCCACACTGAAGGGGATCCATTTTCCTCTCGAACTTCGACCCATTAATTTAGATCAATTGTTGGGTCACTTTATTACCCTTAACCGGATCGAAATACATAACTTAATCGATAAGTTATTGAAAAACTAAAAATATAATTAATGATTATCCATTTACAAAGAGATGGACACAAATGCCCTTAATAGTAAGGGCAAGAATGTCCAACAAGGATTACCTAAGTTCTGGCTGAGCCTTTTCAATGACTGACAGTTATAGAAGAAAATTAGGCTTTTTTTTCTATTTTAGCTGTGGATCTTCTTATTCTCGATTGGATTCTACAGTGACTTCGGTACGATTTATTAGATGTATAAAAAATATATAATTGATTAATTTTAAACTTAGAGCTTAATTAGATTAGTTTTTTTAATATTAATATTTATAATTAAAATCTAACATAAAAATTTTATAATTTAAAAGGGATTTTTGCCTATTAATCTATTCCAATCATGAACACTATTTTACTTTCTTTTTTTATAAATTATTATTTTTATATTAGTAGAAAATCTTTATTTAATTTTGTTTATTGTCTATTCAATATATTTTTTGTTTAGGCAGTTCCTTCTAATCATATATAGTATTATGATCTAGAATTTTAACTTTTTTCATAAACTGATGGAATTGAAAATTTCAATTTGGGGAAAAATATAAAAAAATTAGGTGGACTCTTGATGCAAATGTTAGTAGTATATGTCTGATTTCAATTTTTAAATAAATTTATTTGATTGAGAATTTTAATTTGGTGAAAAAAATTAAGTGAATCCTAAATCGATAGGTAAATAGAATATCTAACACAAAGGTGAGACGTGCATTTCTTAAATACTTGGTGAGAAAGAAAATTCTAGTTTGAAGGAGTTTAAATAAATGCTACATAAAAGTTATTTATTAAGTTGAGCTAAAAACTTTTGCTAATGAAGGCAAAGGTACAAAACTTTCAAAATATATGCATTTTTATGCCATTATTTAAAACTAACTTGCTAATGATGTATGATAAATATTTTTGTTAATATTCTAATTAGCTATTAATGGAGGCCAACAGCACAAGGTGTTATTCAAGAATGGATCGGAAGTTTCAACCTATTGTCTCGGATGAGCTACAAGGAGTTAATCTTCCAACTCTCTTTCAAGTAGATCAACCCCAAGATTCAGTCCCTTTATACCCTTATATAGCCTATAAACTTGGTTTTACCAATGTTTAGGTTCTTCCTATCCCAAATTCAAAGGGACTTCTTATCCCCTTATTAACACCTTACATGAAATAAGATAATACAGGTGCAATAACCTTCTTAAATGTTAACTCTTACTCAACTAATAAGGCCTTCTCCACCTTCTTTTATGCTGATACCCTAAATTTGATATTGAAATTTACTCTCACTCTCTTCCCCGATCATGCACTATAAGAAAAAGGGTGTTCACCGGTGGAAATTATTGACGGAAATTATTGATAGAACACGTTAACATTCCGTCGGTAATATAATTTATTGATGGATTTGACCGACGAACACTTCCGTTGTTAAAACCACTGTCGGTAAATTATGCCGACAGATTACCGACATAACGAATGCTTTACCGATGGAATGAACGCTTCTGTTGACATAATTTACCTACTGTTTATGATAAACTATCAATGAAGAACGTATCATATACCGACAGTTTGTCAATAACCGTCAGTAGATTATTTGGGTCTTTTCCGACGAAAGTCCTTTTCCTCGATGAAAAACGTTAATGTATATTGACAGTTTCCTAATAACCATCGATAAATTAACATTAGACAAATACCGAAGGTTTACATCTAACCGTCGGTAAATATAACATAATTTAGCAAAGGAAGCATATTTCTATCGGTAATGATATTGCTTCTTGAATGCATCCCCGATTACTTAATCCAGAGCTCGAAGCTCTTGTACGCTTGCTGAGATCACTTTTAACTCTCTATAAATAACTTGTTGAATGGTAATTGTTTTCAAAATCACGACATCAAATTTGATTTTAATGTCAACAATTATAAATTATCCATGCATAATTATTTGATTTATTTATATATTGATTTTGTTTAAACAGAAAATTAATTGATCATATAAAGCAAAAAGATTTCTTAACTGATAATAAAAACATTAAATTGTACATAAATTAAAACCAAATGACAATATTAATCCTATTGTCCTATGAGCGTGGATGGTCTGAGTCTCTATCCCTCCCCCTCAACTGCTCCATGTCATTTTGGAGCTTAGTTATTACGTCCATCAAGGTCTTCACTATGCTCTCAAGGTGATAGATACGTTCCACTGTCGATCGTGTAGTAGATGCTGCTGTACTAAACATAGAGGACCGCGAATAACATGTGTTGCTAAATAAGCCTAAGCCGAAGATCCTTCCACGACTGTCCCTACCACTCACTACATCAAAATATGCCTGGCTCTCGTCAACAACTTATTCTTTCTAAGACTATTGCTAAATTGTTTGTTGTATTTGGTCCTATTAGGAGGCAATGCTTATATTATAATTAGTAAGTGATAATTATTAAGAATGACTATTAAACCATAAATTTCACATACATTTAGTTCTCTAAATCGGCTATTGACGAATGTCACACCGACATGCTTCTTAGTGTGAGTTTGTAAAAATAACTGACGGGGTGTAGGCCTTACGTCCATAGACTTTTCATACATAACAATAAAATGTTATAAATTAAACCAGAATTTATAAAAATTTCGGCAAAATCTCCTCTGTTTTTATGATATTACCCCCTGTTGAACAAAGAAAATTACTTATCACACCCATATATGGCAGCAGACATTTATACCATGATCATTATCGATACTACACATATTTTCATCACAACGTTCACACATCAATTTAAATTGAAAAATAGTAAGTGTAATATTTATATACTTACACATCTCTCTGTATACTCGTGGTGAGTAATTGATCTTCTCATATGAACAGGAAGACTGTCTCCCCCTGAGCTACCACTTTTGTTGGTTGAGTTACACCCCGAGATGATCATTGCCTCAGGTGATGTCCAGTACTCCTACCAACGACTTCATATGGGCTCAGAAATATAAGACAATCATACACCAGCCTTGTGTATCACACCAATAAAGTCGCGATAACGTGTACGAGCTCGCGACTCCCATACATTATGTTGAGGGAAATTTAACACGAAATTACAGATAAATTTTATAGTTAATCAACACACTTGATTAACCCTAGAATTGTAACATACTAGATTCAATAATTGTATGGACAAATACCTGAAAATTGTGAAACAATTGAATCCATTGTTGTTTTCTATGACGCCAAGTGATAGAGACGTAGAAGATTGACTACTACTATTCCAAACTTTAATCAGCAAAAGCACGTACAGTTCTCAATAGGATGACTATATTTAAGGTCGGCTAGCAGTAGAGCCTCCTGTGCACTGCAAAATATGGGCCAAGCTTACCCATCATAGTAAGCCCATGAACACATGCCTAATGACACGTTTGAGATATAATTACATGGGCCAAGCCTATCCATTATAGCAAGCCCATGAACACAGGCCCAATGACACGTTTGAGAGATAATTACCAAGTCTAATTATCTTGACATCAAATTAAATCAAATTAATCGAGGTTTGTAAAAAATTATGTTTATTATGCTAGTCCACAAAATTATTGACAAAATTCTATTATATGTATGACGTCGTCGATAGCAGAATTCCAGTAAAAATGTTCCTGAAATTAAAAGGAATAAATTCGATAACTTATAATCTATTAATATTTATGTTATTAATGTAAACAAAAAAAGAAAAAAGAAAATTATTTGCATATTGTACCTTAAACTCCTGAAAGTAAAATGCCTTTGTGGCCTGAGAAATCTTCTTCCATACATAACCCTTAGGATCAATCCTCTCCTTAAATGTAGATGTCATATGTCTGGAACACGGTCCAGACGAAGTCAACCTATTATAAGAAAAAATAATTTTATAAATTTGCAAAAAATTAAATCTATAACTAAATGATAAACATAGATAATGTTTCACACGATTTCACTTACAATTTGTTGACAATTTTTATAAAATTTCTTCCAACAAGTTCCTCAGATTCAGGCTGGATCTCGATTCTATAAATTACTGGCATATGGTCGTTATTATGCAATCTTGTTCACCCATCAACCTTAACATTAACAAAATCATCCTGAGTAGAACTTTCCTCAAACACTTTATAGCCTTAAGGAACTAATCCCTAACTAATAACAAAACTGTTGCCTTTTTCCATTCTTCACCAACATGAACACTTTCAAATGCACAATGAATCATCAATAATCGAAATATAAGCAGATAACCCAAACCACATCAAAAGAAGTCAAACATAAAGAGAAGCATTTAACAACAACAATGAAAGCATTAAAAAAAAACCCAAGTGTAAAGCATTGACTACTAACCTCAAGGGATGATTAACTGGAGACTTAGGAAGTAGAAAATGAAGAAGACAACAACAATGGAAGCAGACGGCAGTGACAAATCGATAGAGGAGAGGAAGAGGACATAGGCGCACAGGGGTGGGTTTTTGGTGGTTTAAAACGTTACTAAAACGACGTCGTTTGGATTTAAACCAAACGATATCGTTTTAGTTATGTTTTAAACGTTTAGAACATAATCAAAATGACGTCCTTTATGTTAAGTTATAAACATTTGTTACTTAACATAAACGTTTGCAACTTAACATAAATTTTATTATGATTTAAAATTTAATGCTAACTAAATTCTTTAAATAATTTTATTTATTCCTATTTCTATTTATTAAATATTATTTCAACATTTTAATAATATTTCCATTTGGTCGAGTTTGTGAAATTAATGATTCTATTTTAATATTTTCACATTCATCAATTATCAAATATCAAATATCAATTTTTTGTTTCCATATAATTTAACATACGCATCAAATATATAAAATTGAGATAGTTTAATTAACTGATTAATAGCATAATTCTTATCTTGCAACTATGAATTATGATTTATTGTTTATTTATATCTAGTCATGCTAAGTGATATTTTAAATGGTTAAGATAAGAAAAATAAAGTTAATTAAGATTTAACAATCGAATGCATTCAAAAGATCTTTTGATTTTTTAATAAAATATATAAATATTGAAAGAAATAGCAACATGCACGAAGCTCTCTATCAACAAATTATTTTCGTGTTACTGTTTCAAGGAAACACCCTTCTCTATGTTAACATAGGAATAATACTGCTTAGTTCCAAGGAGTAATTAGTCTTTCTGCTTCTCAATAAAAGAAAATCATAGTTGTACATTATACGTGTCTTCTGAATATTTATTCTGATCTCTGCCCTGTTCGATGGGATCCCTCTAGATCATGTCAGGGTCTCTGCCCCTCCTCCACGCCCATTCACGTAATCCACGTTTGTTTAAATTCATCTCTACTCATCAACTGCACACCATCAATGCACTTAATCATCTCTACTCATCAACCACACACATTCAATGCACTTAATCATTGATGCGATTCCTTATTATCTAGCTTCAATATACGAAGTTCTGGGCTCAGATGTGACATGTAATTGCCGAGTCTATCCATGATTTAATTTCGTTCGTTCAGTACCATGCACTTTGCCCTCTATTTAAGATGAATTCATTCAAAAATCACCACAAATTTGACCTAGCAAAATTTATGGCCAATCTTGAATGGCTTTCACTCGTAGGAAGTCCATACTTTGCGCAGAATTGCTTGGATTGTTTATTTTATTTTATAAATATTTATTTATTTAAAAATAAAATAAATATTGATAAAATTAGATAGGCATTAATCGGGAGTAGTTACATTTTTTAAAGATTTGATTGGAGTTATAAGTAACTGCAAAATTGTCGCAATAATGACTTAGCGAGATTGTGCCTCACTTGGATGT
>JANSVB020000407.1:2117275-2127643 GCA_025504935.2 Erythroxylum haughtii
TATGCCTAAAATTAAAACAAATAACTTTTAACTAGTGCAGTTTAAACATTAAATGGATAAAAGTTAAGCAAATTATTTATCTAAAATAATAGAAAGCGCCCATTAACAATCCCTCTTTAAGTAGGCATGTTAAATATAGTTTGCAATATGTTCTTTCTTTTTTGGACTTTTAATCTCCTTTAATCCTTTTAATGCATTTTTATGGATGGTTTAACATCGTTAACTAAAATTTTTTTAGTGAATGTAACTTTTATTGGTCAAATTCCACTATAAGTACCATGAATAAGGTTTATTTATTAAAGGTAATCAACCTATTTTTAGTATTTGATTCCTAAATTTTAATAACTCTTATGTAAATCCATTAGAAATCACATATATTTCTTGTGTTATGTTTCCTCTATCTAATTTGCTGCTCTACAATTATGTGTTAGAAGAGGATCAAGACTACTTAACTCATCCTATATATATTTTTAGTTTTTGTATAGTATATAGCCATGCTATTATATTATGAGGTAATTGATGTTATAATCAACCTATTAGTAGTATTTAATTTTTGACTTGATAATAAATGTCATGTCTATCTATTAGAAATTGCATTTGTTTTCTTTTATTTTCCATTTTCTCTATCTAATTTGCTTCTCTACAATTTCTTATTATAAGAGGATGAAGACAATCTAAATCATCATATGGTCTTTTCAATTTTCTATGATATCTAGTCATGTTATTATATTCTTGGGTAATTGATGTTATCTTTCTCTAATTCTAATAGATCATATAGGATCATTTTTGTCTCTGTACCCTTGACTAATTTCTTTCCACAACTCTTTGAAATTAGTTGTGAAGAAGGAAACCTTTAACAATTTCCTCAGAGGTTGAATTTATGTTACTTGAAGTGACTATATATTTAGTATTATGCCATATATTAACTTGTCCCTTATTCATTCATTTCCATTATTTGACCTATAAACTTAACATGCAATTAATTCTTAAAGTTATTTTCATGGCTTTATTATGGGTTCTAAAATTCTTTCCTATTAACAAGCATCATTTTTAAAAGATCTGAGTACGCAAAATTAGTAGATCATGAATAAACTTATTCATTTATGATACATATAAAATAAATTGAATAATATTTTTATATTCTAATAGTAATTTTAATTTTCTTATAAATAAAATTTTAACATTGTTAAATACTATAAAGATATAAAGATAATTATTTTATGCATTATTTGATGTTATTTATAAAAAATGGCAAGTAAATCATTAATTTTTTAGAAATTAAAAGGATTTTTTTTTGAAAAGTTGAATAGTAATTGAATTAATTATAATAAAGCTATGTCGACATTATAATGAGTTTACTGTAAGTAAAATAACAAACTATGGTACAAAGCTAAAAACAAATCAGATTATATAATGAAACAAATTTAATAGTAGGCATTACAGATTCCATCTGGTCTTCATGCTAATAGATAGTGCAAGTAAATTGGAATTAGATATCACAAGGTCCCGGATCCAGTTGACTATATCGTCAGCTAAATTGTACTTGTGAACTTCTTCATTTTTGTATATCCGCTTGTTTCTTCCTTCCGTACAGAATAAATAGTAGTTATAAAGGTAGTTTTATACAAGGGGGCATTATTCAACCTCAGTTGGGTAGTATGGATGATCCAATTTAGCGATAAATTCCAATCATAATTTGAGAAGGCATCAGGCAACAAATGTAAAACTTTGCTCTAAACTACTTTAGAGTAACTACATTGCAAGAACAAATGCTCTCTACTTTCTTCCAGCTCCTTATAAAGAACACAAATTGGGTCATAAGTTCCAAACCACCTGGTTTTAAGATGAATCCTGTTTTTAATGACTAGATAAGTGAAGATAGAGACTTTGTGATTGAGATAATGTTTCCAAAGATGATTGAACCAAAGAAAATTCCTTTCACCTTCCTACAAAGCTTTAAAGTAAGACTTACTGGTTAAATTGCCTAAGGCATCTGGAAACCAAATGACTGAATCCTTCCTACTGGTATCATTAATCTAAGGAAGCAAGTCCTTTAGTAAATAGAATCCTCTAAAGTTTCCATTCCATTGTGCTCGAGTCAAGAGGGATGCTATTCAGGAGCCTTGATAGTTAAGTCTTTTGAATGAGAGGACCATGAATAGTCTAATTATCAAACCATACCCAAATATTGTCTCCATTGCCTAGCATATGCTTAATCCATGGAAAAGCCACAGGTCTTAAGTTCAACATATGCAAAAAGAACCAAGAGTACTCCCTTAAGATAGATAATTCCCAAGAGCTTTTATTGCTGAGATATGTTTCATGTAGCCATTTCACCCTAATATCATATTTATCAACAAATGGCCTCTAGATCCTTTTTCACAAAAACACTTTTTGCATAAGAGATATAGGGGTAATCCCTAGGCCCACTCGCATTTTAGGGATGGTCCCTTCACTCAATTTGACTTTAGCTTTCTTAGAGTTTTCAAAGTTTCTAGGCCATAAGAAAGCTTTCATTATGCAATCAATCTCCTTGATGACTTTCTTAGTAGGAATGGCATGTGATCTAATAAACATAGAGGTTTCCTAGTGCATAAATTATTATAGTAACCCCTACAACAAGTGACAGGAATCTGTTTTGCCGTGCATTAATATGTTGAACCGTCTTATGAGAGAAATACAATTAGATTACTTTAGCTTTGCATATGAGATACAAACTCTAGGTATTTTAGAGGAAGATCATGAAGCTAAAGTTTAGTAATCTGAGAGAGTTCCACCGAGTTCCTCACATCTTTAAAGCAATACAAACTACTTTTATGGACACTTTTGACCAGACCAGACTATTTGAAAATTTGCATTAAAAGATCTTTAAGTAACTGCACTGAGTGGATGTCTGACCTTGAAAGAAGGATCAAATTATCATTAAACATCAAATGTGTGAATTTGGAAGCCTTACATTTACTATCGTAGTGAAACTAGCCATTGGGTCCTATAACCTTATTGAGAAGTCAAGATAGGCCTTCCTTAACAAGAGTGAATAAATAAGGTGAGAGATGGTCACCTTGTCTGATACCTCAAGCATAAGATAGTGGTTTGGTAGGAATCTCATTCACTAGGATACAAATATCAGCAGTTTGTAAATAGATCGTGATCCCCGTAATAAACTTAGTAAGGAATTCGATAGCCTTTAGAAAGAATTGTATGAACTTCTAATTAATAGTATTACAAGCCTTATAGAAATCTATCTTCTAGTAGCAACTTTTAATATTCCTACCAGATTGATAATCTTTTAAAAGCTCTTGCATAAGCAGTGTGTTATCCCCAAAAGCTCTTGCATAAGTAGTATGAGTAGAAGTAATCACCGAAGATAAAGCAGTCTTTAATCTATTACCAAGAAGTTTAGCAATTACCTTATAGACCATATTGCAACAAGAGATAGGTATGTAGTCAGCTAGTGTTTTAAGATTTAGCATTTTAGGAATTAGGCATATGTATGTTTGATTTATCTCCTTCTATTTGTAACAAAAGGATAAAAAAGGAAAATTGTATTAAAGTCCAAAAGCTAGGTGAGTTATAATAATAAGGCTAAAGCCACAGCTCTAAATTGATATACTTAAAGAAGACATAAACGGACTAAAGCATATTACAAAGTTTTGCTTTACTAAGAAACCAGAACTAAAGATGAGTAGGCTACAAATTAGTCAGACGAAGCAAGAGTACATCAACCATCTCATACTTGAGGGATTTATATAGATTATTAGTAGAATCGAGCTCTCTCAAAAGCAAAGAAACTCTTTAAAGGATGGAGTTAACTTCTCTAGTTTCCCTTTTGAAAATCCTTCTATTCCTTTTTAACCAAATAGTGTAAACAATATGGTTGAGAGAAAGCTTGAAGATATTCAGATCTCTATAATGCTTATATTTAACTATAGTATACCAAGGAATGGTATCTTTCCAATGGCTTAGTAGGCGTCTCTTCTTACATAAAGCTTGACAATTAGTCCATTGATAAGTTGAAAAGTAGGATGTGAAGAATAGATGTTCATGTGATTCAGGCTCCTTTTGCATAGGATATAGGTAGGGTAAAGAGAGGGTAAAATTGATTATATTCCTAATTTATAGTTTATCATTAATGGCCAACCGTAAGATGAATATAGTTTTTATTTGCTTCAAAGGAAGCCAAACCAATTCCTTTTATTGAGCATGTTCGTTATTGCTTTAAAAATTGCTCAAAAAACATTTTATCCTGAATAGATTGGTTTTGGGAATATTCTAGAATTATAGAATTTAGTAGATGTCAATTCCATAAGTCAGTAAGAATGACAATTTCTACCCTTATATTCCGAGGATTAATGAACATCAATTTACTTGTATTTGGTAAATTGAACAAGAGGCCTTTGAGATGCCAATTAGGGTTTTATATTATCGCTAAGATTAAGAATTTTCTAAAAGGACCATAAGCATCTAGTTTTGGGTTTGATTTTCTAAAACCTAGTTTCTTTTATGGATCCATCATATCTATAGGAAATTATGGTAGCAAATGCTTCCAAATCCTTTTAAGTAGAAGCACTCTCCCAAACAATTTTACGTCTATACAAAGAAAATATTTTATTATGAATCCATAAGATATTAAGGAATTGTCCCTTTGAAATCACTTTATTTATTGTTATAATGGATTTGATCCATAGACCTCCTTCTTCCTTAAAGCAAATTTCAATCTAGCTAAATTTGGATTTTGAGTAATCTTGTTTTCCATTCCAAATAAAGTTTTTAGCATATTCTCAATAGCTTTGGTTTGACTGATTGGTAGAGGCAAAGAGGAGCACTAATAAACACTAATCTAATTAGGATAAAATTTATCAGCCTGCTTATGTTAAGCATATGTTGTTCTAATATGTTATTCTTTTGAAAACAAATTTATATAGAGGCTGATATTCACCATGGAATAACTTGGTAGTAGAGATAGGAATCTTGTAATATTTAAGAGACATCTATTGAATCTTGATACCTATGATTTGTAGAAGATGATCAATTTAGTTTCTGAAAACAACAAGCTTATGACGGAATGCATGAACACCATGGAGGCGTAAATGAAGGAGATGGCTCAAGAATAATAAGGACAGTGACATGACAACAAAAAGACTCTGAAGTACTTCACCGCCTAAGGTGATCAAATTCCTTCACCTACACTGTTGTTGTCTCAATCTCCATAAATGATTTCTTTCTCTAAACTTTTAGTTATTTGTTGATTATTTTTATATGTGTTGTTTGTTTTCTCATCTTGAGGAAAATGTGTTGTCCAAATGTAGGGAGGTTTATGCATTAACATGTCATATATGTGTGAATTTTACATACCACAATATGTTAGTTTTTTATTAGGATGACATTTTGCGAACATTTTGTTGCATACATATGCTTTGTGTCAATGGGTCAATGGCAAGAAGAATTACTTTAGCTTTAAACATGGTCATTTAATTTGTAAAAGCATAGTAACTTATAAATTTTATATTTTAAGTATCTTTGGATGACTATAAATGTTAATTAGGATATGAAACCTATTTTGTTTACTTATGAAATTGGTTGTATACATTTATAAATATAAGTCAATTGAATTGGTTAGCATCAATAGTAACCATTCATGAAGATAATTAACTAAAAAGAAATAAGGTAGGTTAAGAAATTAAAGAAAAGAAAAAAAAAGGGCGTTAAATGTATTGCTATTTTGATGGCCCTTTTTGAAAAAATTGTGTTAAGAATAGAGCTAATGGCCAGTTAAGAATGTGATATAGCTAAGTAACCCAGGGCATTTAAGAAAAAATGTTTGTCTTCACATAAAAAGGATATAATGACAATCCAACCAAGTTAAATAATAAAAAAATGTGATTTAGTTAAATAACTGGGAGACATTTATGAGAAGAAAGAAAACAAAAAAATGGTGTTTTAGTAAATAAAACCTACTGATATTTGAAAATAGAAAATATTTTCATGAAAGGATACTTAGTGATAATTGCATTTTTCATTGATTACTAATTATAAATGTATATGTACAAGTGCCATAGGAGAATGAACAATGTGTTAATATTTTGATTGATATGTATATTCAATTCAAAGTAATCAATCATGAAACGAATAGGTTAGTATGTTGGAACATTTTGACTGATTGATGTTTGTGGTTAAATTGATTATAAAAGATTTGACATCATTGTCTCATTATTGCACGTTGCATAAATGAGTGATTATTTGATTTTATGTTGGATTGTTTGTTTGTTTTTTTGTCTTTACTTAAGGACAAGAAAATGTATGGATGTTGACAGGTATAGATCATACTATGTTTTGATAGGTGTTTTGTGTTTTTAAGTGTTTATTAGATTATTATCGTACGTATAGGTTTAGAATAATGTTATTATGTGTGTTTGTTTATACTTTAAGTGTTTATGTGGTTTAGAGCATGAATTCAATCTTAATTTTATGTTTCATGAGGTGTTTAATATGTTTATGAGTGATGAAAATCAAGAAAATGAAGAACAAAGAAGATGGAGGAAGCTGGAAGTAGGACACGATCATGCTTATTCCCCTTTTAACTTAGATTACAAACTATGAGCAATAATTGGTCTCACTCTAGCTTACTTTAGCTCATTCCCTTTAGACTAGCTCATTCCCTTTAGACAACACCCCTACAAATTTATATGTTAGTCTCTCCCGTATTTTTTCTAGAAATGATTTCTCTTTCTTCATTTTTCTTATTCAACGGTTCAACATTAGTTTGAATCACCCTAAGATTGTTATGATAAATATCTAGCCTTGTATTGAGACTTTTGGTGTCAAAGATGACTTTATGGTTTATGAGAATGATAAATAAGTGAAGACATGATGGAAGAATCTTTTATATAGATATACATGGCATTATAGATTGCTACACGCTCATGTCTTGAATTATAAAATTGTGTGGATCAACTATGTACACGATCATGTACATGCCTATTTGAAGATACATGACTGTGAGTGGAGATCATGTAACTTTCTATAACCGTGTTTGTTTGCCTCTAAGGTGGTGTTGGAAAGATAAATTACTTACATGACCATCTAACTGACTATGTAAGTTATAGAAAATTTAGTTTGTGATATAAAAATGAAAAAGATGTAGGTTTTTGAAGAGACTTCGGCCACAACGTCCAAAAATGAGGAAAACAGAGAGAGGGAAAAAAGTGTTATATTCTCATCCTTATTTGATTGTTTTTAGATTGGTTTGAGGGTTTGCTTATTATGATATTGATTTTGGTTTCAATCTTGAAACTTTGTAGAACAATGTGTAATTTGGGGGTAAGATATCAACTTTTTTATAAATCCTTACTGAGTTTAATGGATTTATTTTTCTTTTGAAGAGAGTTTGGCCACAACGTCCAAAAATGAGGAAAACAGAGAGAGGGGAAAGAATGTTATATTCTCATCCTTATTTGATTGTTTTTGGATTGGTTTAAGGGTTTGCTTATTATGATATTGATTTTGGTTTCAATCTTGAAACTTTGTAGAACAATGTGTTGTTTGGGGGTGAGTTATCAACTTTTTTTATAAATCCTTACTGAGTTTAGTGGATTTATTTGTCAGTTTGTCTCATAGTTTTTCCCTCTACACTTGAGAGTTTTCCATATTAAATCTTGTTGTTTGCTTCATCTTTACAGTTTCTTATTCTCATATTATTTTAGTACTATATTTTAAAGAGTTCTTTCTTGTCGTTGATATTTGGTTAATCATTTAGGGAGTTGTATATTTGACTCCCAATAAGTAGTATCAGAGTTATCGTAATAGAAGGTGAAAATAACTTTATAGTCAAGTTAATGTCGTCAAATTACTCTACATAGAAGCCTATGATATAGACTTTCTATAATGAAAGGTTCTCTTTTGATCTTATTGATGTGGATAGAGATGCGAAGGATGATGTTCCTTCAAAACCTAAAAAGATGTCAAACAAAGAATAGGAAAAGAAGAAGTGAAAAACTTTGGGCACTATAAAACAATGGATTGATATCAGCATATTCAACCTTGTGCCTCAAGAAACCGATCCTTTTGAGCTATAGAAGAAGCTTAAAGGTCTGTATGAAAAGAAGACTGCTTGTAATAAGGCTTCTTTAATTAGGGTTATGAACTTGAAGTTAAAAGTTGGGAAATTAGTGTCAGAGCATATAAGTGATTTCCAATACACAATTAATAAGCTTAATCTAATGAAGATCAATGTTGATGATGATTTTCAAGGCTTATTCATATTGCGTTCGTTATTAGATAGTTGGTAAACTTTTATGGCAACAATTAGCAACTCAGCTCCTGAGGGTGTACTATCTTTTAATGGAATCAAGGAGAGTTTTTTTAAAATGAAGAAATCTGAAGAAGTGATATTAGAGTTGACAATGTGCAATATTTTATGAAAAAAAGTAGGGGAAGGAACAAGAGTAAGGGTCTCAAAGGATATGGCAAGTCTAAGAACCGTTTAAAGTCCAGAGATAAAGACGTGAAGACATGCCACTTTTACTATAAGATATGACATATTAAAAGGGTTCAAAAGAAAGGAAGATCATCAGAATGATGGTGATGATAGGAGTATAACTACAATTGCATCAAATACGGATAATGAGGTGTCCTTAGTTTATGTAACTACTGAATGTTTTGATGTCAGCACTTCTGATTTTGAATGGTTGATCGGTATGAGAGCATTTTACCATTGTGTTCCAAAGGTGGAGTATTTCTTAAAATACAAGAATATTTTGGGAGTATTAATATAGGAAACCAAAGATCCATCAAGATAGTTAATCTGGGTAAGATCTGAGTTTAGATAAATGTCAGACATTTATTGACCTTGAGTGATGTAGGACATATTCCTGATCTAAGGCTAAATTTACTATTAGTGAATATGTTAGATCAAGAAGGTTTTCATCACACTTTTGGGGATATAAAGTGGAAACTGTACAAAGGTGCTGTGATGGTTGTTGAGGAAAGTTATGTTGCTTGTTGTACAAGAAACACTTAAAGGTGTGTGGTGGGGGAGAAATATACACAATCGAAAAGGAATCTACACCAAACCTATGGCATCGACAATTGGGACACATGAGTGAGAAGAAATTAAACTTGCTGGCTAGAAAATCCTTTAACGCAATTATGAACTCACAACCCTTAAATAACTATGATCATTGCTTGAATAGAAAGCTAGCATAGATTCTCTTTCAAGAGAAGATCTACAAAGAAGTAGAATTCATTGGAGTTAGTGCATTTAGATTCATATGGTCTTATTGAGGATGAGCCATTAGGAGGTAAAAGATATTTTGTTAAATTCATTAATGATGCTTTGAGAAAGACTTGGGTGTACATGTTGAACTCTAAGTGTCAAGTGTTTGAAACTTTAAGAAGTTTCATGTTATGGTAGAAAGGGAAGCTGAGAGGAAGATAAGGTTCTTGTGAATAAAAAATAGAGGGGAGTATACTTTTAAGGTATTTAAAGAATACTATACATCGTATGACATCAGATTTGAGAAAATTGAACCAAGGGTTCCACAACATAATAGGGTCACTGAAAGGATGAACATAACCATTATGGAGAAGGTTCATTGCATACTTAGAATGTCTATGTTACCAAAGACATTTTGGGGAGAAGTAATATGAATAGCAGACTACTTAATAAATCGAATTCCCTCAGTTTTGTTGGATTTTGATATTCTTGAGAGAGCTAGGACTTATTGTTGGACCTTGTTTTCAGAGCCCAGCATTCGGAGTTACAAAATTTGAGCAGAATCATTCTTCTATTTCAGAATAGATTTTGGGAAACTTCTGACTAGAATTTTAGTTTGACTTCTTCAAATCATTTATTCACTATTGTCTTAAGCTTCTAATGACACCAAAATCATTCAATTTGGTTAAGAAATCTGAAAGTTATGGTCCAAAAACTCTCGGACTGTTATTAAACTGAAATAGTACACTATACTCAACTTTCATCCAGAAATTGAAAGTCTTAGAGACTGAATTAAAATTCAATTCCTTCAACTAATTTGTAGCACTCTATCTCTAATTTATTTAAAAATAAGAATCATTTCATTTGGAGCTCTACAGATAAAGATGTGCTTAAAATACTGAAGCATATTCAGTAAAATGTCCAGTTCATGCTCTTCCAATGGATCCCCTCACTTTGATTCGATTAATATTTTTTGAATCAATTCCAAAATTTATAAATTTTGATGGAGAGATAGAGAAATGTGTTACAAATCCAATGCTTCAAAAAGCAGGTCATTTAGAGGTCGGACGACAAAGTTATGATCAAAAGAGTGGAACATGTTCAGGCTTTTTGTTTTTTTTTTTTTGGGGGGGGGGGGGGGGGTGTGGGCCAGC
>JANSVB020000407.1:2217384-2228113 GCA_025504935.2 Erythroxylum haughtii
GACCTCTCGATAAGGAATACTTCAACTGCTCTGAAAGAGATTCTCAAATTTAGAAGCACAATCAAACTCCACATTGGCAAGAAAGTTGGTAATGGACTCAAAAAAAAATCTGGTATGATAATTAGATTGCAGAAAAACCTCTAATGAATGTAGGAGATTTACAAGCTTCAAGAAGTAAAATACATGAAAATCATAATGTTTCAAATGCTTTACCATACAAAAATGAGATTCTGTGAAGAGTTTCTAATAGGAATATGAAAAATTAGCTTTAACAGACTAGTGTTACATGAGAACTTGGAAGACAAAAACTAATGTTCTCCATCTAGCAATGGGATTTTCAATAATGCATCAGGTAGAAAGCTAGTTCAACATAATCTCAATTGTACTCAATGGCATAAACTTCTTATTGAAAGTTTAATTTCCTTAGAGTTGTCACTACTCTATGGAGAGCCATTAAAGATAGATTACCACTATTGAGAGACTGAACACGTTTACATGTATGACAAATTGGAGTATTCTATATAAATGCCAAATGGAGAGTGCCTCTCATCTATTTTTCAAATACAATTTCACCAGGGAAGCATGGAGGCTAATATTACACAAATACGCTATTAGTAACCCCCTGATATTGACAACAAATTGTCACTTGTTATTCGAATTTGCAACATATTAACAAAGACATTAAATGGTGTTTCTACATTGCTCTTTCTTATCTTGTGTTCAACATATGGGATGAAAGAAGTAGGAGAATTTTAGCAACACAGAAAGGAGTTTTGAGACTTTCACGAAAGAGTTCTTAAATGTTATTAGCCTAGACATCAACTTATTTGGTGACAAGCTCTCTTTAGTTTCAAATTGTATTGATATGTATAGGTACTAGGAGATTGTTACAAATTGTTGGCATTTTAGGTAGCATAACTTTCTAACTTGGTTTTGGAATTCTCATCCCCTTGGTTAGATTATAATTCATCTTGTTATGCCTCTTTTGGCTTAATTCAATTACTTTTTCCAAAACAATTAAAAATATAATGGATCACTTATAAAGAATGATTAGTAAGATAAAAGATAATTTTATTAAGTTGGACTTAATTGTAAAAATATAAATAACTTTATGAAAAAAATATAAGATATTTAATCAATAATGACTAATATTAGATATTGATATTATTGAAACATAATTAATTCTATTTTAAGTAAATTATTAAGAGGAAAAACTTTATTATAAATAGGTGTAAGATCGAAAGTAACACTCTTTATCTTATTCTTTTATATATTACTTATACAGTTCTTTTAACTTGTTTGCATGAATATTATTAAAAGTAAGATTCTTGTGTGGTTAAGGTAATTTTCATATAGTTTACGAATTCGAGGAAATTTTATAAAATGAAATCAAGCTTTATAATAAATACTAAATAATTATTTATTATATTCATGAATTAAATTTTTTAATTTTTAAGAAATCTAAAAAAATTTAATTTTCGTGTGCTCGTGTGGAAGGAGATCAAGTCTTGATTTCATTCACCGTGTGGGGACAAAAAAAATACGGATGCAGTGAGTTGGATCAGAATATGAAAAAAATATAATAGATGATTTAATCCCAAAAAAAGAGACAAAAAGTTTGAAATAATAACTCAACAGAGGAGTCACGATAGTGTTCCCTTAGGCCCTGTTTGGTTGAGAGATTAGGGATAGAAGGGGATGAACCATAATACACTTCCATCTTTTGATTGAGGGTTTCATAATGGAATGGAATGGAATGAGATAAAAGCGGAGGGTTTCATATTACATTTCATTCCATCCTAAACCGTGAAAATAAGAAACCTCCGATTTGGAAAGTTTAAGATGGAACGTAAACTAATAAATACATACTACTCAATATACCCTCAATATTTCTTTTTAATACCAATTATGACTAAGTTATAATATTAATATATTAAACAGAATTTAATAATTTAATATAATAAATTTTATTAAATAATTAATAATAATAATTTTATATTATTAATAATAAATTCTATATATTTAATAATAAAATAAAATATATTTTAAAATAATTTTTATTTATATTTATATAGAAATATATACAAACAATTAAAGAACAATTTTAATATTTTTTATTAATTAAATAAAAATAAAAAATATAAATATAAGTCACATAGAATAAAATAAAATAAAATTTATTAAGTAATTATTATTATTTATTTTATATAATTAATAAAAATAAAAATAAATAAAATTTTTGTTAGTGAAAACATAAAATATGTAAAAATTATTTTTTAATTTTTTGTATATATTTTTATATAAATATAAATATAAATAAATTATTTTTATATACAAATCACATAGAATAAAATAAAATAAAATAAGTAATTAATAATAATATTTTTCTAATTAATAATAAATTGTATATAATTAATAATAAAATAAAAAAGTTAATAAAATTTTTATTAATGAAAATAAAAATTTATAAAAATTATTCGTTAATTGTTTGTATATATTTTTATATAAATAAAACTATAAATAAATTATTTTTAAATACAAAATAAAATAAAATAAAATATATGAAGTAATTAATAATAATATATTTATATAATTAACAATAAATTGTATATAATGAATAATAAAATAATAAACCTCCTGTAACAACTATTTTAATATAAGGGGTATAATAGTCATTTATTATATATTGCATTCCATTTCGTTTATCTTCCAGACAACATTTCACTACATTACAACCCTTCCATCCCTCCCAAATAACCTTTTACTATATTACATTCCATTCTATTATAAATCGTTCCATTCATTTCCATCACACTCCATTTCATTCCATTAATTAACATCCAACCAAACAGACCCTAAAGGAACTAGTGAAACTCACATGATACCTGAGGAACCAAACAAAGAACATACTCAACCGGCTATATGTTAGTGGATATCGCGTGTAGAAGGTTAGAGGGACACCTGTCCCTAAATGGGTTTATTGTTACACTTTTTTAGATATGAGGGATGGCTAGATTTATTTAGTATTTGATTGATGTGTAAGGATTTTAAAATTCTTGGAAATAAAATTATTTAACTTTTTTTAAAAAGTTTAGGTTACACAAACCTTAATCTGCTATGCATTATAGATAAAATAAATCATCAATTGTCACTATCTAAAGGCTCTTTGTTTCCTCAAAGATGAATAAGTCACTGTAATGTAGGTAACAACTAGTAGATATTATATCAATTTCTTATACCTAGTGGAATCATTTTTATAACTTACCCTTAAGATAAAACATATCGAATTTACTAGGTGTAAGGGCAAGCACTTCAAAGGGAAAGTCAATTTAATGGTCATTAAATGAGCTCCTCTCAACCCATTTTAGTATATGAAACCGATATGTTACTTTAAAATCTGAAAATGATACCACTATGGTCTCTATCAAAAGCCTAAAGCTAATAGTTCATCATCCATGATGGCACTCTTATTTACTACAAAAGTGGTTAGTATTTGTAAGGTTAGATGCACACAAGAATTCTCCTCTATTTTAGAAGACATTATCCAGCTTAGGTTGTTCATGTATCTTCAAATCTTCATATACTTTTCCTATAATATTCAAGGCTATTCAATTTATTATGATATTATGACGCTCCTAAAAATTCTTAAACCATAATTATCCAAATCATTCCCAAAGTATAATATTAATTACCAAAATCTTTAATGGTTCCAAAAGAGAAATGTTCGTTAGACACCAAAGTATTCTATATAACACAACTACCAAAGTTGTCACTTAAAAAAATTATACATTTAAACAACTTTACTCAAGTAAACTTCACTTTGTAAATCCTATGCACTGAGGCTATCAGTAATCTCTCAATCTCCTAAAAGAAATAATGGCAAGGGGTGAGCTGCCTATTCAGTAAGGGTAATTGATGGGACCCTTAAAATCAAATAATTCAATATATAAATATAAAGCTTAGTCAGGTGATTAAAACATTCATATAATATGAAGATACATAACATTGCTCAGTCTAATCAGAACAATAAGCAAATATCTCAAAATTTTATTAGATAATGATTAACACAAACATTAATTTATAACTGTTATTTCTGCTTTATCGATTACTCTATGACCATCAAATATAGCTTATCCTAGGTAGCCATAAATTCTCGATTTACATCAATTATTCACAACATATTATCAGTAAGTCTCTATTTAATTAACATATTTTTCATTGAATTAACAAGCTATACACCTTATAAAAGGTAACAAAATATAAAAGTGAAACACCTTATACTTCATTAATTATATGCGAAATAAAATAAACATAATTCATGTACGTAACTATTAATCATTAATTTAATAAATGATTAATTCAAATATCATTTGCTATAAACCATTTATTAATAACAAAACGATACACTATTCTAAGACTCTAGTCTAAGGTTATCATTATCTCAATTTTGGACCCAACTAATCAATTGTTCAAATTATTCCTTAATCGAACCTAGCATGTAAAAAATTCTATTAGAATAATTTAAGAAAATTTTATTCCCTTTTCTACTTTCTTCTTAATTATAAAAATAATATCCTTGTACCATAATTACTAAAATATCCTTAACTAATTAAAAGTCCCTTTTTAACCTCATTTATTTCAATTAATAAAAAAATACCCTTCTTAGAAGTAAATTCCAGTTTTACCCTTAACTATTAGCATTTCTTATTTTTCCTTTAATGCAACTTCAATTTTAAAAAATGTAATCTTCTTCGGACTCTCCTCTTCTCCTATCTCCTCTTCTTTTCTCATTTTTTAGCCACTTTTTCTCCATTTTTATCTCTTTAAATGACTTCAATTATTGTCCCAAATAACCACAACATGCAATCCAACCTTAAACTAGTGTAGGATGATCAAAAATCACAAAAAGACATAAAATAGCTGCTAGAATGTTACCTATGTGTGAAGGGATTTTGGGTTTGTTAACCTCCATAATTTCCTCATAGTTTGCTGCAAAACAACCAAAATGGGAGAACAAATAATAGAAGTGTCACATGCAGGAGAAAAATGGTACATCAACATACTTACCAGCTTGAAATAGTTGAGAGAAAATGAAGAGGAAGAATGCTTTGTTGGTGTGTTTAATTTTTCTTCAACTAATGATTTCTCTTTAGACTCCTCATTTTAATGGTTTTATGGGGTGGGCTATTGGATTTGTTTTATTTCTTTCTGGGCTTTACAGTTCTCCTCCTTTAAAATATTTTTTTCCTTAATACATTCTTTAGAGCTTTCCACCAGTCACTATGTGACTCAAAAGTACTACTTGATCCAACCAAAATTCCCATTTACTAATATTGATAGATAACTGTTTCTCCCTTATAATCTGTAAGATCACTCTTAGATGCTCAGTATGTTCTTCTCTGCTCTTTGAATACACTAGGATATCATTAATAAACACAATCATAAAACGATCTAGGTAGGGCTGAAACTCCTTATTTATCAAAGCCATAAACGCAGCTGAGGTATTAACCAAACGGCATTACTAAGAACTCAAAATGCCCATACCTACTCCTGAATGCACTTTTTGGTATATCAACCGCTGCTATCTTCAACTGATAGTACCCAGATCTCAAGTACAATTTAGTGAACATCTGAGCTCCCTGCAATTGATCAAACAAATCTTCAATTTTAGGTAACGGGTATTGTTCTTCACTGTTACTCGATTCAATTGCCTATAATCGATGCACAATCTCATAATTCCATCTTTCTTTTTCATAAATAAGACTGGAGCCCCCCATGGTGATTCATTGGGTCTAATGAAACACTTTTCCAACAACTCTTTTAATTGATCCTTCAACTCCTTCAGTTCCATAGGTGTCATCCTATATGGAGGAATAGATATAGGAGCAGCACCCAAAACTAAATTGATCGTAAACTCTATTTCCTAATCTGGAGGTAAACCAGAGAACTCGACGAGAAATACATCCAGGAATTCCTTAACAACAGGAATGTCCTGTACATTCTACTCAGTTCGAGTATTGATAACATGGTCTAAATAGGCCTTATATCCCCTTGCATCAACCTCAATGCACTCATGAATGAGATTAGCCTGGTTGGCACTGCTTGAATAATACCTCTGAATACTGCTCTTAACTGATTAGGAGATTCTAATATCACCTCCTTAGTATAGCAGTTCATGATAGTCCTAAGAGTAGTGAACCAATCCATGCCTAGGATAATATCTATCTCCTTTAATTGTAGTAAAATCAAGTCTGCCTCTAATTATGCATAATCAATTTTAATCAAGCACCTCTTGCAAACTTCTCCTATTACTGTAGTATTACCTATCGATGTACTCACCTTTAATCCATATTTCAACTATTCTCTATCACAATGCAACTTAGATGCTAGATGCAATACAATAAAAGAATGCATAGATACAGATCTAGCAATGCAAATGTTTTACAATCAAAAATAAGTAACGCAACTGTAATGACATCCGGATAATCTTAAGCCTCTTGTGTAGTCACATCATACACTCTAGCTTGGGACTATGGTCAATTGCTCTGCTCCTGGGTCCTGATAGTAGGGCTTTCCAAACTCATCTTACCTCTACCATGGCCTCTCTATCTAGACCTACTAGCTCAGCTCTGCTAGACAATAGCTTCACTCATTAATCCCCCTCTCACATTACATTGGGTTCCAATAACGATAGGACAATCTCTAATTTGATGATCAAAAGAGTCACATTTAAGGCAACCTCCAGATAGTCTCCAGCACTCACCACTGTGTTTTTTCCCACGATGTTTACAATTGGGTAACCGGCCCGACACTGCAACTCTTCCACTACCAGACTGTACGAAGCTACCCCTCTGTTTGAACCTTGACTGTCTTAATCTAGCCGATAGTCGAAAGGATATATTATGGCATTTACTAAATCTTCTACCAGAATTACGTTAAACTTTACTAGGCCTCTTCATTCGGGACTCCTGCCTATAATCTTCTTGTCCCTCTCTCAATAGCTGCTCCATTTTGATTGAGGCAGCTCTCAACTCAGTAAAACTATTGAAATTGGAGATTGATAACCTCGTCTTGATCTCCATGTTCAGTCCATCTTCAAATCTCCTACACTTGTCTTAGTCAGTAAGAATCAAGGTAGTAACGTATCCTATTAGCTTGTTGAACTATATTTCATACTCTGCCACCAATAAATTGCCCTTCTTCAGATCCAAAAATTCCTTCATCTTTCTATCCAAGAAGATCTTGAGTATGTAATTCTCCCTGAAGACCTTCAGAAAGTCTTCCCTCTTTAGATTACAAGGCCTGATGATACTGCCTGGAACAGTCTTCCAACATTAATATGCTAGGCCTTTCAATAAAGAAACTGCATAGTCGAACTTCTCGTTCGACTCATAGTCCATCTGATCGAAGATACTCTCTATCCTTTCAAGCCATCCTTCGGCATCTACAGGGTTTGTACTTTCATAAAAGTCAACAGTCCCCTGCTTTCGCAGTTTATCATACCTCATTTCCCTTCTCTTATGAATTTTAGGAGGCATTCTCCCTAGTCGAGATACAGAAGACTCTCTACTGGCTCTTACTGATTCTATCCCAATTGACTGTCCCACTTGATCACCTGTGGTAGATGACTTATAACAGACAATAATTTCGATTACTATTTGCATTTCTCATGATATTTCATGTCTAATATTCCTATGTGTCCCTATGGATGCCAACTTAGCTCTGATACTAAGAATTATAGCACCCCACTCTCACAAGACATGTACCCAACATCTTAAGTGATATCCGAATATGTACCCAATAAGGGTGGCATGCCAAAGCACTCACAATATTAACTTAATCATGGAATCATCATTAATATGTAAATATCACAATATTTAAAAGCCAAATTCCTCATTTCATTTCATAAGAACCGAACATACATTGTAGTTTTACAACATCATCCAAAAATGTACATTATTAAGAATAATTATAGAACCCACTACATACATGAGGTGTAACATCCCACCCTCAACGGGAAGGGTAGAATAGTAATTTGGCATAGGATGAGAGTGATTGGGCTTCATTAGGACTGTTCATGCATACTAGTATTGGTACACAGTGAATTTTGTGCACATGAAATAACTGTACATGCATACATGACATTCCCGGTTTTTGTGCCTAATGTAGTTTTACTGTGATTAACGTGGTTCTTGTGTTTGAAAAATTATTCTGAGTGCGCCATTGAGTGTTTTATATTTTAAGGGATTTTTAGGAATTTTTCTGGAATTTTCCGGAGAAAATTCCCGGACCGAAAAAAATCGCCAAACGGCGAACCGGTTGATTTTCGGTAGCGAAAATTTCTATCCAATGGCACTGTAATATTGGGTATATTATTTTGAGATTGAAATTAGGGCCATTGGACTAGAATGGGTCAAATTGCATTAGGGTTCCTATTTACTAATTTGTTTTTAGCCTATTTTGTCTTTTTCCTTAGAATTGCCACTTGTCCTCTTGAATTAATGTCTTTGTCTTATGCTAACTTGCTTCCTCTCTCGGTGATGCTTTATTTAAAGCATGAAAAGATCAAGTCCTTGCTTTTTATTCAACTCATCCGAAAACCTACTTTCCTTTTCATCTCCATCGATTTTTTTTCTCCTTCTTTAAATGTTACTTCCTCCCACCTTAAGAGCCTTGCATGCATCCAAGTTACTTTCTTGCCATGGAGAACTTACCTTTGCATGGTGTTAGAAGAAGTTGTTAGTGAGAGTAGTAAAGAAAGAATTGAAGGAAGTGAAGAGTGGAAGCTTTAAGTAGGTAAGTTTTTAAGTTAAGCTTTAATTATGCTTTGATTATGCATTTAATGAATCATAGTTGTTAGATGCATTCATTTGGAGTTATGGTGCAATTATTGTGTTTATTGATGCATGAATTGAATGAAAATTTAAGTTTGAATTGGTGGGTAAGATTTAAGATTATGTTAGGTATGACTTGATGAAGTAGTATGAATGAATGTTTTAGCTTGATTTTGGATTGAATATTGATGACTAATCTTGCATAGAAATTAAGAGTTTAATGCTGCAAAATTTTGACTATGGGTCTAAGTGAGTGTAGGAATGATCTAGGGACTGATTTTGTGTCCAATTGGGATGCTTATGGTAGTAGAAGTTCAATTGGCATGATAGGAAGTGTATTTGAGTAGTAAAGCTGAAAATTGGTTTTTGACCTACTGTACTGTTTTGAGCATAACTCATTGTGTGGTTATGAAAATGAGGTGAGGTTTGTTCCAAATGAAACTTTGGCTTGTTGGCTACATTTTTGTGTGAAATAGGTGTTGTCTAATTTTAGCCTTAAGAGGGTGAATTTTGGCTTGGAAAGTTACTGTTGATGTCTGTATGAACAGTAACCGAACCAATGACCTAAGTGTTTTGATGATTTTTCTAAATTAATTTAGAAGGAATTGATGAAAATGGTCTTCATGAGAGTTGAAGCCTATATTGTTAGCTTTCCATTTCCACTGATTTTGCAATTTTTCGATATGTATATTGGGAGATATCCACTGTTAACTATTGACTGATTTTGTACATTGTGGTGAAACCTAGCCTAAGTGTCAGATTTGTGAGCATTCTGATTGGAAGCAATTTTAGCAATTTCTGTGAATTGAATTGGCTTGAGTGATCTTCTGAAGAGTTGTAAAGGAAGAAATTATCTTGAAAATGGTATATAGCATGTGATTTTTGGAAATCATATTTGGGAGTAATGAATTTGCAAAAACTGAATCTGAATTAGGTCATTGACTGCTGATTAGGGCAGTCACTTACATGACAGCTTTGAGCTTGTTAATGATGGAATTGGTTTCTGAGTCCTTTATGAAAATTGAAGTATGAGATCTTATCTTTCCAGTGATATAAGGTAGTGATTGTTTTGACATTTGTGCTAGGAGATATGCTGCTTTGAAATGTACTGTTCAGATTGGGGAATTTCAGTGGGCAGATTCTTTGTTGAATTGTTTGGCCAAGTTAGCAAATGAATGTGATTTCAGGTTGTTCATGAAAGTTGTAGATAACATTGGGATCTTTCTGAGCATATTTATTGTGTAATTTTTGACAAAGGAAATGAGAAGTTATTGAATTTACAAGATACTGTACTGTTTTAGAACCCATTGACTAGGCAGTAGGTTTTATTGGATTTTTGACACCCTTAGGGGTGAAATTGATTTTTATGGTCTTCACAAAACTTGTAGAGTTTTTCATGATCTTTCCAACGAGATTTGGTTTGTAATTTTCTGAATTGTGTGCAAAGAGTTATAGGTGTTCGAATTTCGGTTTGAAAAGAGGAAAAAGAGAAGGAAATAGGGGCAACATATATAGATATATATTAATTGTTTTATTTGATTTTTGTGTTCTTTTGGGACTTTTTGGACGGGAAATTGACGTGGGTCCGGGTAATGGTTCTTTAGTCACAGTTTTATTTATTTTTGGACCGATAGAGGTCCGAATTGAGCAATTTCTGTGTTGTTAGATTTCTAATTTTTAGACGGATTTTTATGATGGAAAAGTTTGGTTTAGGGCCGGGAATATCATGCACATGCATTGTACACCTTTTAATTGTTACGTATGCATCATTAACTCGTTCTGATTGGACAATTAGTAATAGTTATCTTCTCTGATTATTATAGAGGCACAATTGGAGCGTCGATCGACCGACGTAGCAGAGACTTCCCGGCATTAGCTCGGAAGTAATAGGTGAG
>JANSVB020000407.1:2262439-2272835 GCA_025504935.2 Erythroxylum haughtii
ACGACGTCTTCTATCAGACGTCGCAGAAACCTATTACCTACACCACTATCTACGACGTCTATTGTGACGTTTTAATAGACGTCGTAGAAGGTTTTCTGCAACGTCTTATTAGCTTCTACGACGTTTAAAAGACGACGCCAAATGTCTCTTTTTGTTGTAGTGATCGTAAATATTAAATAATAAGATACAAGACATCCACTTTCTATCAATTTTTTCTCTTTCTATAAAAAATATTTATAATTTAAAATTTTATCTAAAGTTATGGAAGATCCAATTTTCACTAATTTTTTATTAGAAATTTATGAAAGACGTGTAGCTAAGGAAGAAATAGGAAAATTATTTAAAAATATCCAAAGTACAAAAGTAATATGCTTCTAAAATTTAATTTATTAATCTTGTATATTAATTTATTAACATTTATATTAAAAATTTAACAATATCTAACATCATTTATTTTACTAATATTTAATCAATACTAATTTCTAACATTTATTAAAATTATATAGCGGTAATGGGTTAGAGAGAATAGTCTCTCTGACCAGACTACACTACTTTGTTCCCATCACTATTTCCTGCTACCGTTGCACTTTCACCCATTACCTTTGTCGTTGCCATATACTTTAAACCCCACCTGAACCCTTCAATGAGATTTGTGGAGGCCGGCCCATGGCATGTGCTAAGCAAGCCTCTCTTTCTACAGATCTTGAAACCTAGAATAGCCACAAAAAATTAAATCACCAACTGTGTTTGCATAATGGGTTAAGCCATATTGCAAGTTACATAAGCAAACCTGTCTACTTAGATCAGTAGAGATTAAACTTATAAATTATCACTACAAGAAAAATTAGTTTCAACAACTATTATTAATGGTTGCTAAAAGTAAGAAAATGGTCGTTAAAAGTTATAGCGACCAAAATCGGGTTGGTCACAGGTGGTCACTATAGGGTTGTTACTAAAAGTGCTCAGTGACGAGTTATTACGTTGGTCGTTAAAAATGCATTATTAACAACCATTTGAAATTGGTCACTAAAGGTAAAATTATTAGCGACCAAATTTATACTTGCTAATGTAAATTTTCATAATTGCTATAATTATACATACTGTGACCAAATTATTTTTGTTGCTAAAAAATAATCTTATAGTAACCAAGTTAACGGTTACTATAGCTATTCATACTGTGACCAAATTATTTTTGTTGGTAAAAAATAATTTTATAGCAACCAAGTCAATGGTTACTATAGCAATTTATACTGCGACCAAATTATTTTTGTTGGTAAAAAATAATCTTATAGCAACCAAGTCATTGGTTGTAGTTATTTTTATCTGGTTGTAATAAATGGTGTATTAAATTTCTTTTAGTAACCATGTTGTGACGGCATGATGTTGTTGCTAAAAATTTACTTTTAGCAACCAAATAATTTGTTGCTATAGTTTTAATATCGTTATAAATTATATTATATTCACTATAATTTAGCAACAAAAAATTAGTTATTCACTAGAGTGTATGTGTTAGCCACCAAAACTTAGTCGCAAAAATAATTTGGATGGTTCCTAATGTATACCTATCAGTAACCAAAATTGGTTGCAAAAATAATTCAAATTGGTCGCTAAAATTTATACAATAGAAATCAAATAAATACGTGGTTGGAAAAATTATTTCAATTGGTTATTAACAACAAATTTGAAGTAGTTCCTGTTTTAGCACTTCAACACCTCTAATTATATATACATGATGGTATTCATTGAAATCATAAATTACAAACACAAAATCAAAAGAAAATATAAACCAATTTATCTAAATACACATTTGTCTATAATGTATAGGGCTTTCCAAATGTTTTCCCAAGAAATTCTATGTCCACTTCATCGTGGTGTCCAGGGTGAGCTTCATTATTTGAAAGCTGCCATTGACCAACAATAGACATTATAAGTAACTAGCTACTCCAAATAACGAGAATGACCATAGTGGCAAGTTTGCAATATTCATTGTGACTGGTAGTGTGAAAGCAAATAACTTTTAGGGGAAAGCCTTGTTCTCACATAGAAAGCTGTTATAACTCCTGTAGTGTAACCAGGTTGGAGCTTGATGGAGGCACCAAAGTATCCCGACCGGAATGCCTTCACTTATTTAAATTTGCTTCCTGTCACGAATATAATTTTGGTCAAAAGGTGAAAGTAAGGCAATCAGTTAGATGATAGACAGGGTATACCGAAGTTGCCAATGGAAGTTGCCTATAAATAAGTAGAAGCACACAATCTTCAGGCCCTGGGAATTCCACATTCATAGATAGTACACAAAAAAAAAAGATAAAAGTTTCGAATACTCACAAGTTGTTTGATAGTTTTTATTAGAACCTCAACATTCCAGGAGCTTAATGATGATTGATCCATTGAAATGCTGGAACCAAGAGCCACAGCTAATGAAGAAAAACTTCCATTATTGTCCTCAAGACCAGTACGATTGCGGGCAATTGCTCCAAGTATCTTAGAGATTGTAATCTCATTCAAAGGCTGAAAAATAGACAGAATCTCTTTGCACTGTGCAGCATCATCTATGCATCCATAAGCCTAAATACTTGACAACATATCCTATGCTCATCTCCTTTTCTATATCAGCTAAAAGTTCATCAAACTCATTTTCTGTGCATTCATGAAACAAATTCTTACTCCTGCACCAGAGAAACCCAAATAAACAACTGCTAAAATCATAACAAACAAAAGATACCTAAAAGAAGCAGAAGAAAGAACCTCAAAAAGTTGGTCTCATGCAGTTCATTAGGAAGCAATGGAGTCAAAACAAAGGGGACAACATTATCAAACGGAGCTAGTGAGAACATCTGTATAAATTGGTCCACATGCTTGGAGAAGGCCCCAGACCGCTGGAGGAACATAACAATGTTCTGAATTTGTTCTATAGAGTTTATCGAATCAGGATTGGCACGCAATTTTTCCAGGTGAACCATGCAAAATTTCTTCCTTATGAATAAACAAACAGTTCAAGACAATGAACAGAATAAGGCAAAAACCATTTCAAATAAGAATCATTATATTCATATGTCATTTATCCATTAATAGAATGTAGAAAGACGAGCATATTTTTTGCTTATGAAGGAAGTAGTTGATCTCATAGGCTAAAGTATGGAAATAAATAAACATATGGGTGTTTGTTAGAGAACAAGTTCACTAAATAGACTCGATATAAGAAATCCATTTTGAATATTACTTATACGTCTATGGAAATTCTCATTGAGCCCAAACCACCCGCCGACAGATATTGTCGCTTTGGATTGCCTATCGAGCCAAAGTCCTCTCTTCCCGCACCCGAAAAAACGCGTCTATGGGAAGAGATATCCGTATTCTTATAAGATGTACTTCATTCTCCTGCATGCAGAAAAACTTGTCTGTAGGGAAGAGGTATCCATACCTTTATAAGGCATACTTTATTCTTCTTTCCAATCGATGTGTGATCTCACAAAAGGAGTCAGTTAGTGTTAAAAACAAAAGGAGCCTATTAACATTAGTAAGGTCCTTCCAAACATTGTGGAATCATTTCTAAAATGATAAGTTCATGAAAAAGGTTCCTATAAGAAAGAAATCATTTTTTAATGATTTTATTTCCTTTTAAGAATTATGAAGTTACCAATAAAAACCAATAAAAGGAAATAATTCCGATTTGAATTCTGAAATATTATATAGTTATCAATAAAATTATTAGTAACAAAACTTGAGCTGACAATCTCCCCCCTTTTTGATGATGACAAGTGATAACAAATATATTTTCAAAATTCAAATAATAAAGGATTTTGAAAGATATATATAAACTTTATATGTTCAACCTCACAATCATAATTAGAAGGAGCCTTTCTTATAAGAAGAGCCTATTGTTTGCGTATATTACAGATTTAAATTTCACAAATTCAGTTCAACAATATTTCAACAGTTATGAGAGAATATATTATAGATATAAAAGCAAATATATTATAAGAAGCAAATAGATCATCTAAAGAGCAAATATACCATTAAAAGCAAGTATATCGTTAACTCTCCCCCTTTGTCATTATCAAAAAGTAGAGGGGAAATAACTAAAAAATAAGTCAAAGAGATAGGATAAGTATGTAAAAATAAACTAAGCAAAATATAGCGACAAAGTTATTTAAGAGATTCAAAAAAATTTCGAAGCATAATCAGCATGTCAAGAATTTGATTTTGCATGCTGTCGATCTGACCACGCATTTGATCTTAATTGGAGAAAATGTCTCCTGGTTGTTGAAGGATCATATTAGTTGTGCTCTAAAGTGCTACAAGGGGTAATTTTGTGGTGCAAAACTTAAGAAGTCTACTAGTCTTTTTGTTTTCTTCTCCACCTACACATTATCTTTCAACTTATATTTGAATTGATAGGGATTAGATGAATAGAACTTTATGGGTTTATACCAATCTAGATTGTCAAAAGACACTCCATGATAAATAAAAATATTGGTTAATAGCATCCCATACAGTAAACTACCAGTGGTATTCTTATGACTTCCTTTATCCACCATAAATTTCAGGATCATTGTTGGGAGATTCATCTTATTTCCTTCAGAAGATTGTACACCACTTATGTATCTAAGAGACTACTCTTTCCACTAAACTACTACTTGGAAAAATTGAAGTAACAGATATTGATGTAAGGCATCTTGGCAGTAAGTCGAGGTGTCTACACCATGGTCTCCCTTCGTGGGCATTCTCAGCATGCAAGCAGAAAAATTCACAACTTCTCCCAAATCAATATCAGTAATGTCCCAATTATAAAGAAAGTCAATTTTGGCTATAAGAATTATATTCAGTATGTTTCCTAAGATTTCTTTTACCTAAAAGATGATTGCCAATTTCCCATCAATTTCATCTTTTCTCATATGTGTAAAAGATGATCTAACTAAATTATCACATACTATCTCATTTAAATTCACAAAAATTTTCCAACCTATAGCAAGAAAATGAGAAAAGAAGAGAATACCAATGTCATCGAATAGAAGAGGATGCAAAATGCATCCTACAACCACCTTATGCTTCTTGTATCGCATTTTGTATCGTGCTTCAGCTTCCATTGACTGAAATAGCTTAACTAGTGCTGAAGACTCTCCTTTCTTTTGCTTCTTCGATTTTGACCTATTAGTTTTTGTAATTTCTTTAAATAAGTTTTCTTCATAAATTAGCTCATCCCTAGCAACGGGTTCCTTAATCTTCTCTTCAACCATATGCACTTTGTCTTTTTTTGTTTCTTCTCCTTTTCTCTTTTGAGATTCTTCTTCTTCCCTCTATTCAATGTTAGGGCCTTTTTCTTTCTCAATAACTTTCTTAGCTTGCTTTATAAGACTTCCTCTAGATAGTGGAAATCTTATTAAATGGATTGGTTCTTCATTTGAACCATCATTATTAACAATTCAGTGTATTTCAAGCAATCTCTTATCCATGGCTTAGGTTGAGGAGTAGTAGATAGTGATGCAAAAGTTTCTGAAGACAAAATATATAAAATGGGACTAAGGCTGAGAGATAATGGGTAATGATAGTGAAGGAAATAAAACCTTACTTTTCTCTTTGGCTCCCCCTTACTAAAAGTTTCTTCTTCTTCTTCCTTTTTTCTGCTTCTTTTTCTTCTCCTTTTTCTTCTTCTTTTTCTTCTTTTTCTGATAACCTAGGGTTTGAGTCATCAGAACCTTCTTCATCAGAGTCAAAGATATATTGCTTGATTTTTGATTCATTTTGTTGGGAAGATGAATCAGAGTCTAATTCTAGAGACAACATAGCCATCTCGTCTAGAGTCTCCTTACTAGATACTTCTAAACCTTGGGGCTTTTTGATAGAGGTGATGGAAATAAGTTCAATTGGGGTGTTTAATGATCCTTTTATTAGCGAAACAGAGGAAGATTCAGAAACAAGAGTTTTAAATTCTTGTTCATGGCGGAGATTTTCGCCACGGTTAGTAGTGGGAGTCGAGGTTTTCTTGTTTCCCTTAGATTTTTTTCTTGCCATTTCAAGGAAGTTGGTGAGATTTAGGAGATTTGACCAAAAAATTAGAGCATAAACAGAGAGTTAAGGTGTAGAGAGGAAAAACGGCGCTTCTAAGGATGAGGTAAGTAAAAGGAAGAAAACTTTTTTAGGATATACTAAACAGTTTTTGAATGTTAATTCGTGTGAAGATGAACAATCATTCACACTATTAGAGGAGGTGTGATTGTCTATGTAACTTCTATCAGTCGTATACTGAAAGCTGTCAGAGCGACATGCACGTGTTTTTAAAAGCTGAAATGACACTATTTAGTAATTGCCTTTTTAAGACACGAGTATTTTGCCTTATTAAACTAAGAGGAGCCTTCTAATCTAAAAGGGGCCTTCTATAAAAAAAAGATTAAAAGGAGCCTGCTAATATCTGCAAGGAGAAGTAACATATAATCTTTATACGAAGTTAATACCAGATAATCTGCATATACCAAGCTCTTTTCTTAACAAACAAAATCTATCTTTAGCAAGTGACTTAGTAAAGATATCAGCTAGTTGATTTCTAGTTTTAACATGCAAAAGATCAATGGTTCCTTCTGAAATAAGATCTCAAAGAAAATCATGTTTGATTTTTATATGCTTAGTCCTAGAATGATGCATAGGATTCTTAGAGAGATTTATTGCACTTGTATTGTCACATAGTATAGGAATACGATCAAAGTTCAAAGAAAAATCCTAGAGTTGATGTTTTATCCATAAGATTTAAGTGTAGTAGCTAGTAGCTGCTATATATTCCACTTCAGTTGTCAAAAGTGTTGTGCAATTTTGTTTCTTGTTGGCAGTGACCATTTGAGCTTTTCCTATCAACTTTATCACCAGCATAATTTGCATCGCAATAGCCATCTATGTTAAAATAATCAGTTTTTGGATATCATAATCCAAATTCCATAGTTCCATAAAGATAGCGAAAGATCCTCTTGACTACTTAAAGGCGGCTCTCTTTTATATTTGATTGAAAGCGTGCACAAAGACACTCACTAAGCATAATGTCTGGTCTTAAGCTTGTAAGATATAGTAGTGATCCAATCATTTCTCTATATTTTTGTCTCATTCATAGCCTTACCTTCTTCATCCTTATCAAGTTTAGCTCTAGAATACATAGGAGTACCCATCGGTTTGGAATTCTTAAAATGATACTTCTTGATGAATTCCTTTGTGTATTTTTCTTGACTAATGATGATTCATTTTTTTGTTTGCCTAGTTTCCAACTTGAGAAAGAAGGATAGTTCTCTTAGCATACTCATTTCAAACTCCTCCTGCATTAAAGCTGAGAATTCTTTATAGAAGGATTGATTAGTAGCACTAAATATTATGCCATCAACATATATTTTCACTAAGAGTAAATCGTTCAACTTTTCCTTAATAAATAAGGTTTTATCTACCTTTCCTCTTTCAAAGTTATTCTAAAGTAGAAAGTTACTTAATCTGTCATACTATGCTCGAGAAACCTGCTTTAGTTAATACAGAGCTTTGGTCAACTTCATCATAAAATCAAGGTGCTTTTCATCTTCAAAACCTGGAGATTACTTTACAAACACTTCTTCATTAATAAATCCATTTAAGAAGGCACTTTTAACATCCATTTGGAATAATTTAAATTTTTAATAGCAAGTAAATTTCTAATCAATTATAATCTAGCAACTGGTGCATAAGTCTCATCAAAATCAATACCTTCCTATTGATTATAACCTTGAGCTATAAGTCTAGCTTTGTTTCTTATCACCTTACCATTTTCATCAAGTTCGTTTCAAAATACCAAATGAGTTCCAATGATTGATAATTGACATGTTTTGTGGATGAGGTAATATATTTCAAACTTTTTTTATCAAACTAATTTAGTTCGTCTTTCTTAGTTGAAACCCAATTTTCATCAGTAAAAGCCTCTTCAAATGTCTTTGGTTCTAACTATGAAATGAAATCAACATAATTTTTTTGAAGGATTATCTAGTTCTTAGAATTTCAGAGGGATCTCCTAAAATGTACTGATGTATACCAAAACCTTTGCATTCTCTTCGTGTTCTTTGTTACGTAGGCCCCTATTAAGATAAAGGAGGTTGCTCTGTCCTGGCTTCAGAAGGACATTCTCGATCTTGTAATTCCGAAGGTACTATAGGTGTAGTTTAAGTATATGATGTATTTTTAGGAACCAAATGATGTTCTTCATCATCTGAATTAGTTGTTGTTGTCAAGGGTAGTGCTTCATCAAATACTACATGTATTAATTCTTCCATCCTTTTTGTTCTTTTATATCTAAATCCTTTACTAGCAATATTGTAACCCAAAAAGATAGCTTCATCTGATCTAGCATCAAACTTTCCAAGGTTGTTTTTTCCATTATTTAGAACAAAGCACTTGCAACCAAATGCTCGAAAGTAAGCAACATTCAATTTTCTTCCTTTCCGTAACTCATAAGGGGTATTTTTTAAAATAGGTCTTATAAGGCACCTGTTAAGTATGTAACAAGCAGTTGATAAGTCTTCCGCCTAGTAACCATGAGGTAGACCACTTTTACACAACACTTTCCTTGCCATATCAACAAGAGTCTTGTTATTACTTTGAACAGCTCCATTTTACTGAGGAGTCCTTTGTTATAAAAAATTATGAGTTAAGCCATTTTTATTACAGAAATCTTCAAATTTTCCATTATCAAATTCTACTCCATGATCACTCCGAGTAGATGTTATATAATACCCTTTTTCAATATGAATATTTCAGCAAAATTTCTCAAAAACTTCAAAAGTATCATCCTTATTTGATATGAAATAAACCTATATAAATCCAAAATAATAATCTATTATTAAAAAAACCATAGTGTTTGCCACCAAAGCTTTGAGTCCTAGTTGGACCGAATAAATCCATATGTACAAGTTCAAACAGTTAGTTAGTAGAAACAATATTTTTAGGAGGAAAGCTACTTCTGATTTGTATTCCTTTTAAACAATCTTCGCAAACCTGATTACTCTCAAACTTCAATTTTGGTAGTCCTCTTACTAATACATTTTTCGATAATTTTGATAGAATGCTCATACTAGCATATCCAAATCTTCTCTGCCAGATAAAAGAATTCATTTTTAGTGAAACAAAACATTTAACATATTGTGAAGAAATTTCTTCCAGTTGACCATAATATATACTATGATTTCTAGGACCAACAAATACAATATTATCATTAGGATTATCAATTATTTCACAATGAGATACATAGAAGGTAACTCTATAACCCTTATCATATAATTAACTTAGACTTAACAAGTTATGTTTCAGTCCATCAACATAAAGAACATTATCAATAGAAGTACAATTAGAGTCACCAATTTTACCAATTCTATTGACTTTTACTTTGTATTTGTTAGCAAAGACAACATTACCTCCATCTTTCCTTTCAACATAGTTAAAGTGTGATATTTCACCTGTTATGTGTCTCAAACAACCACTATCAACTATCCATTGATTTTCTCTAGTCTCTGTTCTGAAGCATATCTACATAATGTTTTATCTCATTTTAGGTAACCAAATTTTTCTGGGTAGTTTGATCTTTGGTTTCCAAATATACATTTGAGATAATTTCTTCATTCTCCAAAAGTTACAAGAATGACTAATATGATCATGTCTACCACAGTAAAAGCACAAAATAGATGAATGAGAGTTACTATAATTTTTCCCATTTATCAGGTTCCTACTGTTTTGACTATTGCTACTGTTGGATTTAACAAAGAAGTTTTTGTATGGCCTAATATTATTATTTTTATTATATCCTATTACAGCCTTATAAAAAACACCTTTATCATTCCCAAGGAATGCATCAAGATTATTCATTCCATCAACAAAATTTGCAAGGTCTTTTTCTAGAGAAAAAATTTTTCTAGCCAATTTCTCTTTCTCAAGTTCTAGGGCAACGAATTTTTTTTCTAATTGTTTTACCTTATCATAATCATTCTTAAGGAATGAATTTTCTAACTGACTTACCTTTTGTTCCAAGAATCTCTTTTCAGAGCCTTTTTGCTTGTTGTCATTTTCAAGAGATATAATTTTGGACAACAAACTCTTATTCTCAAATTCTAATGATTTAATATTATTTGTTAAGGAAGCACCATTATTCTTGGACTTCTCAACCTTTTTAAAATACTATATTGTTTAATTTTTATATTGATCATACATTTCATGATATGCATTTCTTAATTCATTTATTTCAATATCAGAGTCAGAATAATATACCTCATCGTCTCATGATTTAGTCATAAAACAAACATTGTTGACTTCTTCAAGCTCTTCTCCTTTAAAGTTTTCAAAATCTTCATCTGACCAAGCTGTAGTCATAGCTTTCTTTCTTAGTTTTATGTTCTCTGTTTTGTCA
>JANSVB020000407.1:2297683-2308531 GCA_025504935.2 Erythroxylum haughtii
AGAAGAAAGAAGAGGACGGTTACTGTGCTCAAGGAAGCTTTATCGATATTGAAGTGATAAAACTAAAAGACTACAGACAAAAGTGTTATATACAGAATAAATGGGCTAAGAGGAAAAAAAGACTAACTGTACAATAGCTGTGTCTAAAAATAAATGACAACCAATAATAAGTCTTCAACTATTTAGTTATACAGATAAATGAAATTTAGATTATATCGTTTACGTGTTTACCAAGTAACTTGCTCATCTTCAACTCTTATTGACGAACTATTTAGTTATACAAATAAATGAAATTTAGATTATATAGTTAACGTGTTTAACAAGTAACTTGTTCAGTCTTCAACTCTTATCTTTTTAACATAAAATTAAAATATATTAGACTGATGAACTTTTCGTAGAAGCCAACAGACATTTTTCAGCCTTCACAGTTCATAATGCTCTAAACATATATAAAAGAGCACCTTACTAGAACCATAAAACACTTCACCTTAATTCTATAACTCTACTTTCCTCTCAACTTGGTAGCTCCATATTCCAACTATATATACATATATCAGATGGAAAATCGAAGATATGTGTGTGGCTGTGATTCTCATAATACTGGTGATTGATGGCTGTAGGTCAGTGGAGACTAGAGCAATAGCTACTTGAGAAAAGATGGACAACTGTTTACTATTGCGAGGTTTTGGATATTCAAAAAAAGACCAGGTTGAGACTAATGTGAAGCCATTATCACCGTACAACCAAACCCTACACAGCCATAATCATAAAGCTTGGTGTAGTTCCCATGATTAGGGATCATATGCTAGCATTCTTCTTGTTGTTGGTCTTTCTTATGAAATAAGGTTGTAGATATGTACCTAAAATTGATGTTTCTAAACCTTACTCTTCCATACAAAGTCGTGGGAAACTTGTTGGCGCTCATTCTGGTTTCCTATCCTTATGTTTATTATTTTTATTTTTTGATTTTTCTATTTTCCGGTTCTAGTTTTTTAGCTTGCCAGCTCAGCTTATGTTAGCTAGCTTTCTTCTTCTTCTTTGATGGCTAACCGTCGACGGTAGATATAAAAAGTGTACTGCAACACGTTCATGGCGGATTCTGGAAATAGAGTTTTTCCTCTCTACATGGTTGAGAGTTTGCTTTCGTTTCTGTGTTCATCAGTCTCTTCAGATTTTATCACATATGCTAATTTTATTAAACATTTTTAATAAATAGTTGATGTTATCAACTGGTCAAATTAGCTGATATAATCCATTGTCAGCTAACCGCTAATAGAATATACTAACAGCTGGTGCAATTTGTTGATTGCCAAACATGGCCTAGTTAATTTCTTTTTAGAAATTTACTATATTCTTCAATTTAAAAAAAAAAGCTCTACTTTATCAATGCATATGTATAAATAAAGTGATATTTAGTTTAATTTAAAATGTTTAAAGAGTATTAAGAAGTTAAATATTTATTTATTTTCACGTCCATTCTTATGCATTTATATATTAATCTTACATAATTCTTTTTCTATATATTTGGAATTGATAGATGTAAGAGTTTAATATTCGAAGATAATATTTAATGTGCACAGACTTCAAAATTATTAAAGTTTTATTTACCAAAAAACTTTAATAATTTTTTGAATTGATAAGTGTGTGTGTGTGTGTGTTTATGTATATAAAGAAATCGTGTTAGTATGAGATCTCGTCGCCCAACCAAGAGAGTAAAAGGTTAACCGAGAAGAGTCCATTTTAGGTAGGGGTTTGATCCGACTATTGCAGTACATGAAAAATAACGGGAATCATAGGGTTTCTTTAGTGCGTTGTGTACATCCTTAGTACTATGAGGTTGTAGAGTAGCTAAGGTTCATGCTCGCAAGAGGAATAATTGTTCCACTCATTGATTAGCAAAACGGGACATTTAATTGGGATCACCATGGACGCAATTAAGGACTCCAAAGTGGTGGCTCAACCGTCTTCAGAGACCATAAATGCTCTATAATGAGGTTAATACATGGCTTTAAAAGACAGATCTGGCAATGCTATACATGACACAATTACTTCATAGACGACAGAAAGGCTGAAGAGGCTGGGACAGAGCACCTGCTACATGGGAGAATGGAATTAAAGTAAACTTTTTGCTTTGTTTACTGCATTCTCAAGTTCAGCCCTGAAGCTTTACCTGGTGCATTGAAACGATATTAACTCCCCCCTGAAAATAAATGACATGAAATACGTAATGTAAGTTATAATCATACAGATCTTTTTTCAGAAAAGTGTTATTATTCACAGCAGAGGATCTTGGGATTGGAATTGGAATTTTGAGATTGGAATTGTAATTACAGTCTCAATGTAATTGTAATTACATTGAGATAAGTTGGCAAGTTCGATTCAGTCTGGTTTTTGAGATTGGAATTGTAATTACAGTCTCAATGTCCGACAATATACTACATTCATAATAACTTAATAAAATGAAAATTGAACTTATTACTCTTATTCTAAGAATTCAAAAATGTACTTTTAGAATGAACAATTATATGAACGAGCATTATATGGAAGAAATGGAAGTGACACCTATAATTTATTATGCACTATATGGACGTCGAACCCAATTTCTTTTTTAATCTCTCTCCCTCATTTTTGCTGAATGTATAGTTCAAAATCGTTGATGCTTTTGCGATGATTGTTAGCTTTTCAGAACGTTGAAAGAGTGAAAAAGCTAAGTTATTGAACTACTGATGTGGCCATATATAGCCTTGGAGAAAAATAGAGAGAACTAATCCACGTTTAACAAACCTACTAACGTGGAGATTAACTAGGAAGCAAATATCTAATTCCTAGGAAATAGGGATTATTCGAATCACCAGCTCACAGACCTAAAGACTGATTCAAACCTTAACAAACTTCAACAATGATTTATCAGAAGCCAATGCCTCGAGGTCATGGATGCCCTATTGGGATTCAGCATTTGGTTAGTCATTTATGTTAATTTGTTTTTCGATTTTGAGATAACCTCACAGTACGCATTCAACATTTCTAAGTACCACAGCTTAATTTCATAAACCAATGAACCTTAATTCAGTTGGTATACACCTTTCTCCCCCCAAGTTCGAAGACTGGTGTTGGAGTCTCAGAAAAATTGAAAAAGAAAAGCTTTCAAAACCCAAATCAAGTTTCATGCTAACTGAAATGAGACATTCTCATCAAACGCCTACAACTTTTAAGGATACCAAGGAGATGGAAGTTTGAGACGGCCAATTCAGTAGCAAAAATCACCAACCTATCATAATGGTCATGGTTGAGGAACATGAATGCGACCTGCATTAATTAAGATTAATAGGACCTCTTAGGTGGTTGATAATGTTTATTAAATTTAGTGATTTCTAACCATATAACCTTTTTGTGGGACCTAGGCAACAAGTCTCAGGGCTTCCATATTAATTGACGATTGTAATGCAAATTAGATATTATCCAATGGACGGAGTTTGACAAAACCATAGTAAGCAAACAACAGCTTAGAATTAGAGGTGGGTGGGTGGAAGCAATAAACAAGAGTTTGTTATGGAAGCTGTAAACAGCAGATAGGCAATGCCCCTCTCTTTATAAGCTCTCTCACATTAAGTGCTCTATGATGGCAAACATTCATTTCATGGGAAGCATTGAATTAGAAGTCCTTCAACTCCTTCCCATTCTTCCTCAGAATCTTTTGAACTCATCAAAAACTTGAACTACAAAAAGTAAATGTCTTTTCTTTCTTCTTCTTCCGATTCTTGGCCTCTTCAGGGTTCATCCGACCGTACTGATTCCAATAAAGTTTCTATGACTTCTTTATTGTCAACAGATGACATTGGAACTACAAAATAATATCACATATCAATGAATACATATTTTATGGAAGATTTCTCTCCACATTGAACCAATGAATATTGATCTCAGTAAACAATTGGGGTTCTGAAAACCTCATACAATACATATTTCTCTCTACATTGAACATGGGAATAGCAAGGATTTCCGTTATGAATGCCCGAAATGGTTGCAAGCAAACTTTTTACTGTACAGCCATCAAGATCTCCATATATGTATATCCATTCATACAAAAGAGCATTATAAAACTAGAAAGTAGTACCGCAAATTCTGAACTACTATATTAAGTATACGATATTGAGTAGAGAGTCCCAAGCCCTGAGAAAGCGTGTTGGCCCAGCAAGACAGGCATACTCTTTTGTTGAAGAAATGGAAGCATTCAATTCAAGAACAGGTGGGACTTCTAGGAATAATCAATCAAAGAGAGACTGCTCTTCACATCCCTCAGCCAATTATTAAAGCACAGCAACCTCTGAGCATGATATTGATGATAGACGACCACCATTAGCACATTCTATATTTTTCGTGGTTACTCTGCTAATTATCCATCTCCCAAGAATCTCATGCCTGAATAAATAATCAAGCTTGGAAATTTGCTCGACCAATAGGATGCTGGTTAATTTTGTTTAATTTGGATAGGATTCTAAAAAACAAACATGACACGTTAATTAAGTGGGCGATGAGTCCTAGATCTAGCATTAAGTGCGCCATTTGAATAAGTCTGAAGTTGGACTACAAGCTAAAACCCTTGTTATCTAGGATTCTTCATAAGAAAACAAGTAAACCCTCAATTTCAACAAGTTTCACTTTTTGTTTTGCCTTTTTGGATACTGAAGATTCTGAATGCTGTTGACCATCAAAGTTAAAATGGCTAGGTTGCTAATCCTGATGCAACCTCCTCTTTTCATAAGAAAAAAGAAAGCACAGGTTCCTTTCTAACACATCTGGAAGTACTGTGAGATAGAGTGTCCACTTTTTTCTTGAAAGCACAGGAGTTTAGTGCTATCACACAAATAGTATAGCAAGTTCCCCAGGTTAAATTTTCTTACCTCTTTTCTTACCTTTTTTTCTCAGGAAGAGAATATTGAATAGTTTGATATACCAAAAGTTTAATGAAGGACCGATAGTTTTTCTAACAGAGGAATTTGACAATTTTCTTCAGATTACTCCATAAATTTAGTTGGTAAGATTAAAGTGGTTGGAAAATGTGTAGACGTAAAGAAAAGGATATGGAAATGTAAAAGAGAAAGCCTTTCAAAACAAATGGGTTACTGGTAGTGGCGAGCTAGAATAACAAAGCAGATGAACAAGAGTAACTACGTCATTTAAATTCAAGCACATTCAATTTTTTAGCAGCGGGGTAAAGCAGAAATGGAACAGTACTGCAAAAGAAACAAGAGCATTAAAACTAGCCCTCTCTCGTCGGCTTGCATGCCTTCTATAATTCTCAGTCCACTGCAACACTGACCGTAGCCTCCTCGTTAAACATGACTGAAAAGGCTAAAGCTAATGCTCTCTTCTCTCTCTCTTTTTCTCTCATTCAGTCTACTATTCGAAAGAAAACAAAAGTCAAGCTAGCAGAAAACATATTGAAGTGGTTTCCTGGCATTTCTGAATTCTAACATTAAACATTTATAGAACATACATTAGTTCCCGAACCTACCTTCTGATCATTCACCTAGCTAGTTGTGAAGAGGATTAGGACCTGTGTGAATTATCCTCTTTTCATCTCCGTACAACTTGTCTGGATCTCCTAATTCATGGTTCACAGGAGGCTGACTTTGACTTGGACCAGAAGAAGGGGCATGAAACAACTGTGCGCCCGAAAACCGAGCTTTTCTCGGCGATAAGGACTTCGCCAACTTATTAAGTTGTTCTTCTTGAGCAGCTACACAGAAGGAAAACTGAGAAACTAAAAAAAGACTCCAGAAGAAGAAGAAGATCATTGCAGCTCTAGCTCCAGAATCCATCTTTCTTCTTGTTTCTACTCCTTTGATATGCACTATCATTGCACTAACACCAAGTAGTGATTATGCAGCTAGCAAGCTGCGACCACAGCTTAGACAGTACTTAGAACACTATCAATAAAACAATAAAATGGCTAACAGCAACGGTTTTCTTGTAGCTGCAAACTGGAAGTGGGTATTGGACAATTCCGTGAAATCTTAGTGGAATTTTTCAAAGCTATAACTATTGGAGCCTTTCTTGAGAGTGTGAGAGAAGATAGAGAAGAAGAAAAACCTTGTTAACATTCGGAAGGTCCAAAACTTATGGGTCTGGTCACATGATATTGACCCTTGATTCCTGGAACCTTCTTATATTTTCTTAATATAACCAACTAAGATCCTTGGACTTTGGACCTTTTACTCGACAGTCTCTAACTCACACCCCAACGTCATGTATCATATTGCTCTTGTTTTCTTGTTTTCTTTTGCGGCATCTGTTTTTATGTTTTTGTTTTTATTGTAAAATTGTTTCTTTTTTCCTCTAATGTTGCTTGGATAGGGTGCTGCGGGACTGTCCAGTATTAATAGCCGTTGTCTGCGGAGCACATTATTCAACTATAAGAGGTTAAAATTTAAATAGTGTAGCTCAACTAGTTGTGAAATATTCAATTTAGTCTTCAAATAACTCTTTGCTCAAATTAAAGCGTATCTTCTTGTTCTAAGGTGAATCAGACCCTTGTACGTACCAATTTAAGACATTCTAATTCATTTGTCACTTGCCTTTGATATCTCCTCTCTCTTGCTTTAAGATTTCTTCAACTCAAAACTTCTTTTATTTGTAAAATCTTTTGGTCCAACTTCAAGTATCAATTTTAAGACTTAATCTTAAACCTGATTTTGATACAATCTACAAAATGACAAATCAAATTCTAGAATTGTCAGAACTAAAATTTGCCTCTTTTTCACAAAGAATTTTATGGAGTCATTAAGTAGTTAGACTTGAGTGGAAACAGAGTCTTGGTTTCTTAAAACAAGAAAGAATATCAAATCAACAATATAAATATATCGTTGAATCCATTGCGTTAGAAGATGTTTTTATGACTATATTTTGTTAAACAAGAGGAGCTCTCAATATGTGTTTTATTGATTATAAAACATATTTACTGTTAATATTTTGTGATTTACTAATAAAAGAAAGAAAAATAAATTCATTTAAGAATATGGATCAATTGAGACAAAAGACATAAAGTGGAGCAAAGCCAAACGTCAAATGATTTATGAAGTCAAGAGGAAGAAATGAAGAAAATTCATGACTTTTAGGATTATTCAAGTAAATAACAAGCTAATTGGACTAAGATTTTAATTTGTAAAAATCAATATGATCTTTCTTATAACCTTAACGTGGTCATTTAATGTTTTAGGAGCTCTATATGCATAAAAATATTATGTTCATTCTTAATGCATGTGATTTTTCATTTATCACAAGGAATTAAGGTTTTGATTTAAAAAAATTTATTAATGTTCATAACAAATTTTAAACTTTGAAAGTGAGTCAATTCAAGCTTTTATCAAAATAGAACATTTTGACGCTTTTTAAAAAATTGAAATGTTGAAAGTTGATATTTCAAAATTGTCAAAAAAAAGACAAAAAGTTACATAATATGTTGTTTACAATTGGCTAGATCATGGACTAACCTGTTAGTGAATATATAAAACTAATTAAGTTGACCTCATACAATAACTTAAGCTATTGTGGTGAAACGGTCACTTAACATGGTATCAGAGCAGGTTACTCTTATGTTAGTCGTTAACATCTCTAAATGATAGATTATGTCACGTGTTAGATCCACACGTGAGGGGAGTATATTGAAATATAAAGAATGAGAGTTTGTCTCACATTAAAAAAGAGGGAAAAGAAGACTAATATATAAGTCTAGTAGGCTACTCCACCTATCACCAATTGGTTTTAGGATGGAATCTCACTTAAACTTGTATGTGGTCTAACTTTCTTTCCTGTACGGGCCTAGATGCCCATTGTAAATTCTAACATGGTATCAAAGCATGTTAGAATTTACAAATCCTACCACCCATCTATTATTCAACACAAGGTAGAGTGCGCCTATGCAAGTTTCAAGCCCAGAGAGCTTTCACTTGAGGAGGTGTGTTAGTGAATATATAAAACCAATTAAATTGGCCTCACACAACAACTTAAGCTATTATAGTGAAACGGTCACTTAACATAACCAATTATCCAATCAATGAACAACTGATTAGCTAAAGGATTATGACTGATTAACCAATAGTTTCTTTTAGTTTTGAATAAGAAAGGAACATTTTGTCTAGCTTGAGTATTGAGTAATTGATACCCCATCCAAATGTATTTTGATTAGTCCATCTTGCTAAAAAACTAGTCACTATAACAACTAGTTTATATCTCTAATGATTATTTGAAGACTTAAATGCAATAAGTGTATAAGTTTTTGGTTGTTAGATATTTTAAATAGTTTTTAAGCTTTTACAACACATTTGCATTTTTCCATAAATTGGTTTTGAGTTGTAGAGTATTAAAATGATCAAGGTTTATTTATGTTGTAAACATCAATTGGGGGTTAATTTTAATGTATTATTAGATTCATTTAGGCTATTGGTTTGTCTTTTACATCAAAGAAAGATTGTAAAATACTATTTACTCGCACCAAATAAAGAGACTTGTATTAAGGTTCTTCTTCACTTAATTGAAAGAAGAGTTCAGTGGAATCTCAAGTGTGTCCTAGGGAGTGGAAGTAAGCTTGGCTTATTAATTAAACAACTATAAATTTGGTGTGCAATATCTCTTTCCTACTATATTTACTTATTATGCATGTGTAATTGTTACATAACTGTTTAAGATTTTATATTACTTTTTAAGTGGCAAAAAGATTCTTAAAATTACAAGCACCTAATTTATCCTGGTCTTAGGTACCACTATGAATTAAGTGATATTAGAGTAAATATCTTTTTATTACAAATCTCAAATGAAATTATAGACAAAGATAATCTAACTAAGATGTTAAAAAATTAATAGAATTATATTCTTTGGTATTAGTAAACAAGATTAATAAAGTTATTTCTTATGGTCAAAAGTATTAATTTGTGTAAGATAGTCTCTAATGGCCCATTCATTTCTCTACACTACAATAAAGTTGATATTTGGCTACAAAAAATTGTAGATAAATATGTAAAAAAACATCGCATATAGTTTTTGGATATGTTCTTGTTTTGTTGCACAAAACGTCACCAAATCTCCCTAGTTGATAACTATTGGCGACATTTTTAGAAATCATAGCCAATAGTATTTGACTTCGTTTTTCTTTTAGTAGCCTAATATTATTAGCTACATTTTCATAATCATAGTCAAACATTTTTAGCTACATTTTCATAAACGTGGCATATATTTTTCTCTACGAGTTTGGAAACATAGCCAAATATTTTTAGCTACCATTTTAGAAATGTAGCCAAATGTTTTTTAGTCACATTCTAAAAACGTAGCCAAATTTTTGTGATATATTATTTGTTAGATTTTTAATCCATATTATTAACCAAAATATTTTGTATATAATGTATCACTATATTTTTATTATGAATTTATTATACAAATAAATCATATAAAAATATTATTGATTCAAAATATCGAGCATTGTATATAAAAAGTAAAATGGTTAATTAAAAAAACTCAAAATTTTGTCAAAATTTTAATTATAGCCCGAACTTTAAAAAGTAGCAATAATTTTCTCTAAAATACCCAACTTTTAATTTTTTCAATTCTAGCCTGACTTTAGTGTTTTCGTTATCTTTTCTGATGTAGTAGTGCCACATATACAGGGATGTTAATTAATTAGACACGACAGGAGTGATTAATATTCAAAACTCCAATTACTAAAATGATGTCATTTTTTCATGAAATAACCCCCTTCCCTTTTCAGTTTGCAAAGCATTTGAGCAAATTGATAAGGATATCTATTATCTAATACTTGATAAGGATCTCATATGATATTATTTGTTGTAATCTCTATCTGTTGTAACTGTTTATACTTATCTCTATAGATTGTATCTATATATATTGTACAGAAGTTTGTTGTAAATAACAATCTCTTCATAGCTGATATTGTTCTTATTGGGGTGGTGAATTTCAAGCACTTACTAAATTTCTCAATGACAATGGTATTATTGTTAAGTCAAGAAGACTCCACTTCTATTCATTTTTATGACAATCAAATGATAAATTTGTTAAGTATGTAGAAAAATATAAGTAACACTTAGTCAAACCCAGAAGATGCGTGGTCAACAACAGAAGATATATCTACAACAGACGATATATTAACAATAGACGAAGCACAACAACAAATGTCACATCAGCAACAAACGAAGCGCAGCTATAGACGAAGTGCAACAACAGACGAAACGCAACAACAGACAAAGCGCAACAATAGACGAAGCGTAATAATAGACAAAACGTGATAACAGAAGAAGTATTATACCAGACGATACAAAAGGAAGATATTCTAGAACGTCAATTAGTTAGTTAGTTGGAGTTAGTTACAGGATTCAACTAATAACGGTTTCTAGAAGATTTAAGAAGCAGTTTCTCAAGAAGACAGTTGAAGACTTTGGTTATAAATACTAGTTTTAGTCGAAGACTAAATAACGTTTTTACAAGAGAGAAAAATTGATTTGTACAATACTTAGCGAAATTCTATATTCAAAGTGCGAAAGAAGAGAGCAAATACATCTGTAATGTGAAGCTTAAAAATATCTTTCCTAGAGAGAGAAAGAAAGGCTAGAGCCTGGAGAGGCTAAGAAAGTAGATAAAAATACTTTATCAGAGAGACCTGAAGAGGCTTTGCAAGTATAGAAGAATACTTGTAAAGTTGAAGAGTATAGTGAAATCTCAGATAAACTTTGAGGACTGGGCCCAAGGTTTAGGGTAAACTAGTATTGTTGGACCAATGGTGGTTGACAAATTAAATCCCACTTGTGTTTTGATAATAATAAAATGTATAGAATTGGTTAA
>JANSVB020000407.1:2327320-2343946 GCA_025504935.2 Erythroxylum haughtii
CTTAATCACGAAATCTCCAATTTCACAATCAAGTCGGAAATCTGTCATACATGCATGTACATACATATGCTTAGACAATGCTGAACATTTATCAATCATGTAGAAGCTATGAATGCATATACAAAATACAAATGCAAAATACGTATACAAATACGCATGAGACGAACTGTACCCATCCCATCAGTGACGGGATGTTACAAATTTCCGTGGCTAAATTCTGTTTTTCTTGTAATGAAGTGAGTTGTATCTTAGCATACCAAGTCTAATGTTGGATTAGAGGATTTTATAATTGTACTTAGATAATGAATTTTGATCCCTATTTCAATTTATCATTTAAGTTTGTGTGCCTTTGGAGATGGTACTTCATCTGGCTGATAGTGACAAGAAGGCAATAATGAAATTTTTTATAATACCATGGAGAGGGTGAAGGAAGCATTCAAGGTCAATTTGAAAAATAGACCTTCTTTGTAAACATCTTATCTTGTATTCATCAACGAGAGATGGGAAAGAAAACTTTACTCTCTACTATTTGTAGCTAGGCATTTTTAAATCCTAGTGTTTATTTCATAGCAAGTTTGCAAAGAAAGATGAAGTTAATAAAGGAATGTTATTAATTATTACAATAATTGTTACCCCGACATGATGCAAGATCTCATAAGCTCACAAATGGAGATTTATAAAGATACTTTCGGTAATTTTGGGATGCTAATTGCTATTTACTAGAGAGACAAACTTAATCCAAGTATATATTTGTTCACTTTTATTGCTTGTTGAAAATTAGTCATCACTTTATTTTGTTTATAATGCTTTTTTTTGTCTTATAGTTACTTGGAGGGACCAATTTAAAAGTGGTATTCTAAAATTACAAAAGTTTGCAATTCAAATTTTAAGTCAATATGTGAGTGCAAAAGAACGTAAAAGGAATTAAAGTATATCTGAAGTCATCCATTCTAAGAAAAGAATAGATTGGAGTACAAAAATTGAGCTTCTTAATCTTTGTTTGATACAATTTAAAGCTTTAAGAAATGTATCTTATTATCATTATTAAGTTAGATATAATTTCTTGTAATTTTTTAATAATTTAAATTTATTATTTATTAAGACTCTTGATAGAACAAGTAGTTCCATAAATCCAGATTGCTTTGATCATATTGATCTTTTAGGGGGATTGAGTTTCTAAAGAGCTGAGTTTGATAGATGAGAGTAACTTGGAAGATAATCTTAGATTGGAAAGTAATGAAATGTCATTTGGTTCAATGAATTTGAGTAATAGTGATAATGAGATTCCTTTTAATAATGAGGATTTTGTACCAAATAAGAATTCGGGTTAAAGGGATTTGAGTGAGTATTCAATTGAATAAAGTTTCAAGTTTTTATTCTCCTCTTCTTTTTTATTTCACTGTATATTTGATGTATATATTAAATTACATATTTGCAATATAAATATAACTATAAATGTTTTTGTTTCAAATTTTACTTCTAGTTAGTTGTTTCTTCAGCATAAACTCTTGTTATAAATTGTAATTGTTAGAGAGTCATGAAAATTTATTATTCTTTTTATTTGATGTTTTGATGTAATTATTATTTATTATATGATGAAATTTTATTATTTTAAATACTTTCTATTGTTATAATTTTATATTTTATAATGATTAAATGGTCTTTTTTATATTAATTGTGGTTATTATTTATATGTGAACTATGTAAAAAATAATTTAATAAAAATAAATAAATTGTTATTTTAATTTCTATCATTATGATTTTGGAGAAATTATTAATGTAAAATTATAAATTATACAGTACAATATATTGAGGGACTATTTTGTAATTTTAAAAAACTTGACTTTATAAATTTAAAAATTATTCAAAATGATAACTTATATTGATCAGTACTGATACAGTACTGTATTAGAATCAAACCTAGTACTAGTACAGTATTCATAATATTACCTAAGACTCATTATGCTTTATAATATAATGGACCTCATGTATTAGATTAAAAGTAAATATAATAAACAAAAATTTAATTTTGTTTTTTATAGTTCAAAACATTTTGTAAATATTAAAGTTTATTTTAAACGCTTCAAAATATTAGTGTTTAATTTACATTTTAGTAAAATGTTATAGTTTAATTCATACATGTTTAAAAAAATGTTAGGGTATATTTGATTATATTTTGGCTCGATTTTCTATTTTTATTTTTAAATTTAGTAAAAAATCATGTTTAGTTAAGTTGTTAATTTTGATTTATTCTAGTTTTTATGACTTATGAAAATATATAAAAATTGATTTTTGATTTATAATCTTGTTTTTGGTAACTTAAATTACCTAATATGTATTTTTATTTAGTAATAAAATTATGAATAATCATTTTTAAATTTTATTTTTATAATTAATTTAAATTTTAAATTTATTTTAAAAATAAATAATTATTAATAAAATCTTTAAAATACATAATTTTAAAACTGTTATTTATGAAACAAATTTTAAAATGTCAAATGTTTAACTTTAAAGAATTAAAAAACTCAATATTCAAGGAATATATGAATACATTCATTTAATATGTAAGACTTAAATTGGAGTCACTATTTTAAATAAACTTGAATAAAATTTTGCCCTGAATAAAATGTTTAAAGTTAAATTAAACTTTAGATTGAAATAACTTTATATTAAGTTTGGATTAAATTTAAATAAAATTGGATTTCTTAAACTTAAAATTCAAAATTAAAATTAAAATTTGAGTCTAATCTAAAATTGATTATGGTTCTGCCGGATTCTGGCGGAACTGTGCGTTGCCGTTTGGATCCATAGGATCAATGGCTTCTCGTCGAGCTTCTGTGTTGGAGTGCCTGTAAAACAAAGAAGGCACGTCAGGGGTTGGTTCCCGATTAGCCCCTCCGACGCTCAAGTCAGTCTTTTAGTGAAGGTGAGATTGCCGTAAAACTGAGAGAGCTAGGTTTATGATTGCGTACCTTTGTTACGGTAGGATTATACCTTATATATGGAGCAACAACTAGGTTTAGGTCTTTACGTGTGCATGGGAGTCTCTCACATACGGACGGGCTTAGGAGAGCGTAGACCGGGCCTGGGCTATAGCCATTGGGTATGAGACTGATCTTTGAAGGATCGACCGGTCGGCCCTTGGGCCTTTATGCCTAGACTCGGGCCCAGTATGACCGGCCCGACCAAATATTGTAATACTATATTGTTTTAAAAATTCTATATTGTAATACAGAGCAATTGTATAAGTGGGAAACTAATATTGAAGATACAGCTTGTCTTATGTCCCAAAGTAAGCACACAAGAATCTAATTTAGTTGATCATAAATACTATATCACGAGGTAAAGCCAACGGTTGTAGAATTTTGTACCACATAAAGTCTAACAGTAATACAATTATATTCTCTCTTTGTTAAATTAAAAGGAGATGAAAATCGTAACCAAAAATGGTGGACTGAATATAGACAGAGTATATAAGTAGAGGACTGTCTTCCAGTGTAAAAGAAAATGCTCGGCCACTTCCCTATTGTTAGTGATAATAGAGGATCGCATTTGTCTCTCGTTACCAACTACCAAGTGGCCTTTGGCCCACAAGAAATGTCAAAGTTTGTCCACTATGAACCATGTGGGTGGAAATGTCATTTGCTGAGGGTTGTTGGTCTATATTAAAAAAAGTGTAAAATAAATATTTAGAATTTAATTATTTCATGGTTGAATCATAACCTTAGTCACAATTGCACTTCTAAATTTATCTGAATTATGTAAAGAAGTAGAGACTTCGTTAATTGACTATATTTTCTTATATGATAGACCAATTGCATCATAAATAAAAAATTGAAATTCAATTCTTATAAATTTTAATAAATGAAACAAAAACATAAGATTTGAAGGAACTAATTGTTTTTTAAATAAAAATTAACAATAAAATGACACGTGGCCTTGAGATAAAAAGGCTGTGGGGTCCATTTACCGCAAAAGGAGCAAGTTGGGTCCGAGAGAGCAGAGGTCCCCTCTGGAATTGTAAAAAGGACCACGGGCAAGAGGCCATGCCTGAGGTGATGGGTCCGGTGACACCAGGAGAAGAAGAGGCCAATCAGGACCGTCGATCATTGAGGACCCCAGATGACTCTTGGGTTTAATGGTGGGGTCTACCACAACGCCCCACTTGGTCCATTACCGTGCTGTGGTAGACTTGGGCCCACCTTTAAAGAATTTCAATCCGTACTTCACGTAAAGAGATCATTGATTCATTCTGTGTTTGGGGGTCCACTGGAAGAGCTAATGGACGGTGGAACCTTTTTTTCTTTTTCGGCCATTCTTATAATGGAAACGTTTTATTCACATGTGAATAACAGTTTCTGATAAAACTTAAGAGGAAAGGAAACTACACAATAAAATATATTTTGAGAAGCATATTATGTGTTTTTTTTGGAAATATAATATATCTTGAGGATTTTACTTGGAAGGCCAAACATTTTGGTACATGTTTAATAAGAGTCAAAGATGAGGCACTAACGCTTCCAACTGGTAGACTAGACCGCAGAAGGAAGACCCATTGCCATTTGGGTACATGGCATTAATTTAATACATAAGCTTTGGAAATGACAATGGGACAGAAATGAGGCGATGCGGTCCATTACGCACACCACTTTGTTAGGCATAAAGTAAGGTGGATGGATACGAGTTGTGGAAATGAAAATTAGAGGCTAGGATAGTGGACACGTTGACGGTGTTGATTTTCCTAAGTGGGCTCCTTCCAATCAGTGGGCCATGCTTTTTAATCTAGTTGCTCATAACAGGTAAGGGAAAACGTCATGGATGATGAAGCTCGTCTACCGAATCAGATGCCACTGGGGGTGATTGTTTTGCCTCCTATTGGCTCATGTACAGTTGACTCAAAACGCCAGAAATAGAAGGCTGCCCTACATGTTTGGAATGATTTTGTTTTTTGGTATTAAATTTTCTTTCAAGGGATATATAATCTCTTGTAAATAATAACACTTTTCCAATAAGCTAATTGAATTAATTAAGTACGAACTCGTGTGTTCATCACCTTGTTATTATAACAAATTCATAACTTAGATTTGACCCAAAATCAAGTGGATTATTAATTTTAATTATAAATATACGGAATATTTTATTATATAAAAGTTTCATCAGTTTTAGAATACAATCGAATAATATAAAAAATATATACATGTTAGTAAATGTTCAATTTATCTTGATATATCCCTAATGATTTTTTCTGCATGTCACATCTTTAAACCTGTGGATTAAAGCTTGATGTAAGAGGTAAAATTATTTTAAAAGAGTAGGTTTAATTAAAATAATATTCATCAATATAAGGAATAATGTCCTAATCAATTTCAAATTAAATTATTAGGATATGTTCGATTTAAATTTTATTAAATTATTTACAGTTCAACAACAACAACTTGGTAAAAATCTTGCTAAAACACATGGTTTAAGGAGATCCAGTAGTACACAGTCTTGTATCTTTTAATTTTTCAATAATATTAGTCACCTTTAATTTCTCTCTTACTGTTACATTCTTGACTTTATCTTTTCTAGTAAGATTGCAAATTCAACAGAGCATCCACATCTCCATCACTATTAGCTTATGACTATACACCTATTAGATAGGCCAACACTCCATCTTATAGAATATAATCGACCTAATTGGTTAATGATATAATTTACCTTTAAAATTGAATGATATCTTTTTATCATGTAAAACTCTTGATGTAATTCTCCATTTGAAACAACTTTGATTTGAGTCGATAAACTATGTCTTCATTAATCTCTTCATTACTCTGAATGATTTATTTTAGATATTTAAAACAATTCTTTTATGGTATAACTTTTGTAATATTCCATTAATCTTCTAAGTAGATGTAAAGCTTTTGTTATAGACCTTCGTGACATGAAGCCAAACTGGTTTTCTGAGATAGAAGCATCCTCTCTCACTTTCTTTTTAATTACCTTATCCTATACCTTTATGATGTGACTAAGTAATTTGATGTCTTTACAGTTGTTACAACTTTTGATGTCCCCTTTACTCTTGTATAAAGGAATTAACATACTAAATCTCTACTTATATGACATTTTGACAAACTTTAGGATCACATTAAAGAGCTTAGCTAGCTAATTAATACCCTCTTCTCTCAAGCTCTTCCATACCTCTATGTATACCTCATCAAGCCCTACTGTTCTTCCACTCTTCATCTTCCTTAACATCTTTTGTTAGAAACACCTCCAACCTTTAAGTAGTTAGGCCTATAGACTTGAGACTAACCCAAAAACCTACCTCTAAATTGCTAAATGATATAATTTACCTTTAAAATTGAATGATATCTTCTTATCCCATAAAACTTTTGATGTAATTCTCCATTTGAAGCAGCTTTGATTTGAGTCGATGAACTATGTCTTCATTAATCTCTTCATTACTCTGAATGATATATTTTAGACATTCAAAACAATCCTTTTATGGTATAACTTTTGTAATATTCCATTAATCTTCTAAGTAGATATAAAGCTTCTATCATAGACCTTCGTGACATGAAGCCAATCTGGTTTTCTGAGATAGAAGCATCTTCTCTCACTTTCTTTTCAATCACCTTGTCTCATAATTTTATGGTGTGACTAAGTAATTTGATGCCTCTATAATTGTTACAACTTTGAATGTTCCCTTTATTCTTATATAAAGGAATTAACATACTAAATCTCTACTTATCTGACATTTTGACAAACTTTAGGATCATATTAAAGAACTTAGCTAGCCAAGTAATACCCTTTTCTCCTAAGCTCTTCCACACCTTTATGAATACCTCCTCAAGCCCTACTGTCCTTCCACTCTTCATCTCCCTTAACATCTTTTGTTGGGAACACCTCTAACCTTTAAGTAGTTAGGCCTATAGACTTTAGCCTAAAAACCTAACACTAATTAAATTTATATCATTTAGTTCCATATATGTAAATAAATTTTAAAATATTAAGGTATTTCCAGTAGAGATTATCATCATCTGAGTTGTTACTACCTTACGCAAAGAATAATGGACACATATGGAAGTAATATGTTTGAAGACCAAGCTATCGAAAATTTGATGTTACGAGAACAAGTCAGGCAATACTATAAGAGAGGTAACAAACATACATGAGTTTAATTTGTAACCAATACTAGACCCATATTTAATTCGTGCACTAAAAGCTTTAAAATAAAACTTATGTTATCTAGGATAGACACCATTTACATTTTATTTAGTTGGATTTATTATTTCAAGAAGTTAATTTTTAGGACTCCACAATTAGGTATTTTAGTTTATTTGAGATTCCACATTTATGTTTAAATATGAATGGATTATTTTTCAATGTTATTTGTTTTTAATTAGATCATATCTAGATTGTTATTTGCTTTCATGATTCTAGTTACATCATATAAAAGAATTTCTTAGTAATGTAATAAAAAGATCAATATAAAAATTAAATTAAAAATCTTTGAAGAGTTTTCTTCATCTTTGTTTGCAAAGAAATTCTTGTCTTAGGTCTTCTATTAACTATCAATCTTATCTAGCTTACTATAATAGTGATCAACCCTAAAATCTTGTCATTCTCAACCAATCTTTTCTAGAATATGGCGATTCATATCCTTTTTTGTGTAATTTTGTGTTAGATTTTATAGATTAACCTAGTTTTGTTTTTATTAGAACAATCCTAGATCTTATAATATTGATATCGAGTCTCATCAGACATATTAACAAAAGTCGTATCAAAATTTGGTATCAGAGGTCAATTATATATTCATGTTTGTTCTTGACATTGTTGTTTATAATTTTAGTACTATTGTATTTTTGTTTCGTGTGTTCAATTTTTCTACTCACATCATTTGTGGAAAATATTCAATAAAATTTATTTTAGATTCTTATTTCTTATCTTGTGATTTTACAAGTAAATAAAATCATATTTATTATTTATCTTTTTTCTTATTGATTAATTCGTTCTTGTCAATTTCTTCTTTTCTTTTTATTAAGTCTAATTGAGTACCATCAAATTTAATTTTTTTGGTTTTCTTATTTCTTAGCCTCTAGGAATGACGTTGTTGTCTTTTTTTTCAAATTTACTTATGTTTTTTCAAATTTACTTATTTGGAAGTATTTGACAAAAAAGGAAGATTCAAATTAGATTTTCTTGAATTTAGATTGTTTAATTTGTAAAGAACTTTTAGTCAAGATCATAGGTATTGAGTTGAATGAGATTTTAAGAGTAACATGTTAGAGAGTTCTTTTATTACTAACCTTTCATTCTTGTATAACATGACTCAAAACTATATTAAAACCATAATAAGGATGTAAGTGAGGAGGAAAGATTGAGAAGAGACCAAGAGCCATTTCTAAACATTATCCAAAGCCAATTCGAACAACTTATGTTATAATTTGGTAAAGTAAGAAAAAAGTTGTAGAAATATGAAGTTGTCATAACTAACCTACAAGATAATCCACTTATAATTATTATAATGGAAAATTTTATAGGCAAATGATGAAGTTAAGGATGCTACCAACTACTTAAGAAAACTAAACCTAAATGGTGGTAAATGAGGAAGACGAGGAAGAATGAGGACACCAGAGGGGGCATGTTTGATATAGAATACAAAAAGGAGTATGATGAAAGGATATTTAACCATATGAGAAATATTAAGATGACAATACCACCTTTTATAGGAAAGATAGATCCAAATGCATAATTATGGTGGGACGAGTGAGTAGAGCTAGTGTTTGATTGTTATAAATTTTTGGAGGAGAATAAATTTGCTGCTATGGAGTTTAGTGACTATGCAGTGGATTAGTGGTATTAACAAATTCTTATTAGGAGGATGAACTGAGAGTTGCCTATTAGAACTTAAAGAGGAGATGAAATTGGTGACGAGGAAGCAGTTTGCACCAAGTTCTTATTATAAAGGGCCATATCAAAGATTGCAAATGCTAAGTAAAGGTTCTAAGAGCGTAGAGGAGTGTTACAAAGAACTGAACGTTATAATGGCTAGGGCAAGTATGGAGAAAGATAGGAAGGTGATCAATTTATTTGTTCGATAAATCCATTGTTAATGTTGTAAAGCTATACTACTATATAGAGTTGGAGGATGTAGTGCATATGACCATGAAGGTGGAGAGGCAACTTAAAAGGAGAAATGATAACCACTTTGGTTTTTTAAGTACAAATTCTTCAAGGAGTGAGAGGAAGACAAGTTCCAAAGACACAACATAAAGTAACTAGATCAAAAGTGCATGCACTAAATGGAGCAAAAGTTAAGGTTGATTCCTCTTCAACATTTAAGAATTAGGATGTCTAGTGCTACAAATGTTTAGGAAAATGACATATCACATACAATATCCTAATAGGAGAATGAGTATGGGAGATTAAGGAAAAAGAAGCAAGAGCAAATGTAAGTATTTTAAGGGGAGTCAAAACAAGAGGTGCATATTTAGCTAAGAGTTAGATGCTATATGATTGCCTAGATGAAGTTGTTGATTTGAGGCAAATCTTTTTGAGGAAAGAAGAAATGTAGAAATATAACATTGACTTGAGTTACATCAATTTTTGCATATGAGATGCATAAAAAAGGGCTTTGAAAACTTACAAAAGGTCCAAGTCAAACATAAAAAAGGAGTTTAACATTGCAATTACATAATGTAATCATTGCTAAACTCAAAACCAAACTTACACTAGTCTTTTATGGGGTTTTATAGACAACAGTTCTAAAAACAAATCAATCTTAAGTTCAACTTGTAACCGATGATGAACTCATATTTGATTCACACACTAAAAGTTCTAGAACAAAATCAACAGTACTAATGTTAACTAATACGACATCATATTTATATTTTAATTAGTTAGGCTTTGTTATTTTAATATTTTATATGCTTTTATGACTATAATTAAGTGTTTTAGTTTGTTTGAAGCTCCATATTTATGTTTAGGTAGGGATTGGTTATCTTTCAAAGTTATTTGTTTTTAATTAGATTATTTTTAGGCTGTTATTTCCTTTTAGGATTCTAGTTCTAGGATTTAAGCCTATAAAAGGCTTACATATAATTGTAACTAAAAAAGATCATTATCATTGTTAAATTAAAACTTTTAGAGCGTCTTCTTCATCATTGTTTTTAAAGAAACTCTTGTGTTAGATTCTCTACTAACTATTGATCTTATTTGTCTTACTAGTGGCAATCAACTTTAGAACTTTATCACTATTAACCCATCTGTTTTAGAGTGTGACAATTCATATTCTTCTTTTGTGTAATTTTGTGTTAGATTTCATGGTTAACTTACTTTTTACAGAATAATCCTATGTCCTATGTATTGATAATGAATTTTATCAGTCTTATTAGTGATAACTGTATAATGATATTAAAATTTGGTATGAAACAACTTTTTAAGGTTCAATAAGTTGCTAAATAATGTAATTGATTATAATTTAGATTATGACATTAAAAAATGAAAATAATGACCATCAACACTGTTAAAAGGAACAAGAATCTATAATGTTTTTTTGTATTGAGATATTGGACATAATAAGATAAAAAATTATAGAAATTTTAGATGAGTAGCCAATGACTTAACAAACAAAGGGTTAAGTCGTTTCCCAAGGTAAAACATTAGATATGACTACATAATGCAAAAACCAAAATGGGGTCATCAACTAAAATTGAGAACCAAGAAACCACATAAAAAGTCACATGCCACTTTTTGAATTTGTAATAAATGGCCTTTTGAGAACATCCTTGTTTGGTTGAGTTTTTTTTTTGAGTAAATAAGCACATTTGTACCGCAAAAGTTTTTCTAAAAAAAATGAGTATTTGACTGTAAAATTAAAAAATACCTTTTTTAGTAGATATAGTTTTTTAAAAAGTTTAAATTTGGAGCTTCTACAAAAAGCATTTTTCATATAGATTTTCAGATGAATTAATGAACTTATTTTTTAGTCCTTTTTGTCTTTATGTTTTACACATAATTTTCACAATATCTACCAACTCATTTTTACGTTTATTTTGGGATTTATATAATATTATTAGACTTTTTTTATATGTTTTAATATTTATTTTTGATATTAATTTTACTTATGTTATAATCCATATAAAAAATTTGGTTAGATTTATTTTCATTTATATTTCATATGGTTTAAGATTATATAATAATTAATATATTGTGCTTTGTTGTTTAATATACTTTAAATAATATTTAAATACATAAATACTTTTTATTACAAGATAAAATATAGTTAAAATTAATAAAAATGCTTTTATTTTTATGTTGTCAAACAGTTTACTGTATAAAGTACTTTCAAAACAACTATTTTTTTAATTAAAAGCCAAACAATCAACTGACTTCTTAGAAAATATCTTTTAAAAAAATTCTATTGACAAAAGTTCTACTGATGTAAGCTTATCCAAACAAGCACTATATATAATAATATATATTCTACATATATTAGATAAATTAATTAGAAAATTAACAATTTAAAATCAAATGTTGGATTTGATTTAAAAGACCACTCCTTTCATAAAATGAAGAGTCCTTAGAATTTGAACCCATAAACTTGATTCGACGATCTTGTTTGGAGCTCCCTTAAACTTAGGCCACCACTTTCAGGGCAATCATTGCTGTTCTTGCATTCCAACTAAAGAACTAGTATTATATGAAATGAGGCAATAGCAAACGGAGAAACCGCTATTGTATTGACCTGACTGTACCTTTTCCATTATTACTGTTATGACACTAACATTGATCATTTTTATAGATTCGTTCTTGTCACAAATCCACGCATATTTCGAACTACGTCTCCCTATATGTATTCCCGGTAAGGTTTCTTAGAAATATGCCAGTTTGCGAACTTTTGGCTAACGAAGCTTTAGTTGTAATATGTAATGAACCGTTATTCCAAAGGCAGTGAAACAGTAACCAACATAAGCAAAGCTCAGGGGTGTATTTTTGGGAATTGAAACTGATGTTTACATATTCTGGAAATTGAAAATGAACTAAGAAGAAGAAGAAAAGGGAAATCGGGGAATTAGATGAGAAGAGAAATAGAGAGAACAGGGGATGAGAAGGAGACTTCCATTTGCTTAACCATTTTCGATAACCCCTTCTGCTACTTTCCCCTAACTATAAAGCAAGTGGTTGCTCGGTTTACTCGGCTCAGCTCGATCAATGGGCTTCGGCCCTATTCATAACATTACTCCCCCCTTTAAGACAACCTTGTCCTCAAGGTTGAAGGCAAGAGAGTAGCACCAAGCCCATGGAATCAGCCACTGCCTCAACACGAAAGTAGCATGCTCGGATGAGTCCGAGTGGAATCCGGTAAGTTGAACTTGTAAGCTATCTCTCCAATAAGTTGCAGCTTCACACAAAGCTAATCCACCGCATGTTGGTGACACATTTGAGTTGTTTTGACCTTGTCCCCTTCCAACATTAATGTTTCAACCAAAGTATAGCCACTAGAGTATTTGACATCAAAACTATCCCAAGGGATATGCCATATCCTAACCAAGCAAGCAAATAGAGGTGTACGAAGGAATTCATCGCAAACAATCCCGACAAACGCCCTCAAACTAAGTTGCAGCTTCGTTAACATTGCTGAAACCTTGCAAACACCCTCAAACGTCTCGATCAATGTATCCAGCTTGTTTTTCTCGTTCTCAGCAGCCCCGAGTTTTGAACCTTCTTTAGTAGCAGAAAGAAGTTGCTTTCCAGCAAATTCTTGGAGCTGCCCAATAGTATACTCATCGACAGATTCAACCATATAAAGTATCTCAAGGAAGGGAGAGTGCCCAACAACCAGAATTGCTATAATGGTGACCTTAAAGGCTAGGAAATCAACAAGGGGTTCACTAAAAAACTGCAAAAACTTGGTGAAAGAACAAACTTGTTGCTGCATATATCCCATAATGCCATAAACGTCCACTTGATTAACTATAATGCCATAAATCTTGTCCTTTTTAGCCTTATACAAATTAAATTGAAAGGCATTTTCATGACAATATCAACATCATTGTGAACAAAATAAACACTTAATCTACTGTCAATCAACCTATTGGCATCCAATAAATGTTTGGAAATTCCCGGATCAAAAGTGTCGACTGGAAAAAATCATTAGTCTGCCAACACTCAAGATTTGTATCAAACACTTGCAACATGAAAGGAAAATCCACAAGCTGTTCATACATATCCAACAACAGCCCAACTTTTGCACTCACGACATAAACATCATGAGAGCTCCTTTCCATCACCAAGAGTCGAAATCCGTAAGGGTCGTCAACGTCAACAACCAGAGATATAGACCCAAAATCAAATAAATCATAAGGCAGCACAGAGACGAAGCAGTTCATGGCTGTGTAAATAATACCAGGAGTATCAAACCTACGTGTAAGGGCTGGGTACTGACAGTCAATGAAAGGAGAACCGCGTCGCAGCTTGTTTGGTAGCGTCTCGTGGGAATCAACGGCCTCGTCGTCGACATAACTCGCCTTTGGCTGAACCACCGATTCAATAGATACGGTTACGGAGTCGGAAACCTTAGAGGAAACCCACACAATAGTTTTGCCACATTGGAAATCAAGTGCATCGTCAAGAACAAGTCCAAGGTCGGGAATGAGAGCATTGGTTTCTTGAACAAGTTCGGTGTCCACTGATGAAGAAATCACAGGTTCGGTATCAACAGTGGCATCCATTTTAGTGATATCAAACACTGGCATATCATCGAACACTTCAGCTTCATCAATGCCTTGGGATTCAAACGCTTAAAAAACTGTCTTGGGCATTTCCTCATACACTGGATCTGCGCCTGGTACACATTCTTGTGTTATCACTTGAGCGACACCAAGGTTGCTCTTGTCGTTCTCACATGAAGTCCAGAAGTTCGTTGGTCCCTCGAGGACAGAAGGAATCTCCCTCGGTGGAGTCTGGTTCAGACGTGAAGGGAGTTTATCCAAAATCTGTCGAAGAAGACGAGTATTCTCCGCAGCCAAAGAAGTGATCGAAGGTAACTCTCGGTATAAATCTTTTGGCCGAAAACGGAGAAGAAGAGCTCTCGTGAAGGCATCCCAACCAGCCAATTGATGATTGCGGTACATCCAATTGAACCAGTAAGCAGCGTCGTCGTCAAAGTAGAGGGAGGAGATGAGCACCCAATCATCGTCACGGATCCGGGAGAAAGTGAAGTAGCGCTCCGCCTGGAGTATCCACCGATCGGGATTGGAGCCTGAAAATCGAGCCATCTTCACTGGTGTGTCGGTGAGAGTGGTGATACGAGCATCCATAGCACAAAACCGGGTCTGGTGCTCTCCCATCTGTGGAGAGTGCAATGAAAGCACCAATGTAATGAACCGTTATTTCAAAGGCAATGAACAGTAACCAACATAAGCAAAGTTCATGGGTGTATTTCTGGAAATTGAAACAGTGTTTACATATTCTGGAAATTGAAACTGAACTTAAGAAGAAGAAGAAAAAAAGGGAAACAGTGGGGAATTAGATGAGAAGAGAAATAGAGAGAATCAGGGGATGAGGAGGAGACTTCAATTTACTTAACAATTTTGATAACTCATTCTACTACTTTCCCCTAACTATAAGGCATCGGTTCACTCGGCTCAGCTCTATCAATGGGCTTCGGCCCTATTCATAACATATATACACGCACATCTTATTGAGAACAACACCTTTCACCACAATCCTTCCAAACATGATTCTGTCATTAGTCCCCTTTCCTCCTGCAATATGATTTATAAGTTCCTTAACAAATAAGATACCTATCTCATTCTATCATCTTGAACATTTTGAGTACCAAAGTTTGAACCCATTAATCCTTTTTGCTTTAGTCCCTGTCTACTTTATTTCCTAGGCGCACGCTATATGAATCTCATATTTATCAACAATCTTCACTAGTTCTAAAGACTTCCTTGCAAGGGTCCCTATGTTCTTAATTTGTCATCTTCTTTTTTTTTTTCTTAAACCCAAAACTCACCAAAAGACTTGCCTTTACTCTATCATCAATAGTTAAAGTCATCGCTCCTATCTCACTGTCCAATACAAGATAAAGAAGACCAATCCCTAAATGACTCCAAAATAACACGAGAAAGGAAACAAGGATTAATAATAAATTCCAAAGAAGGGCACCAAAAAAATATAATTTAATAATTTGTGACAAACCAAATGAATAACTCAAAAATACTAGGGAGCTGAAGGAGTAGCAGTATGAGAAAAAGCAAAGTTGTATTCTTGTGTGTAGCGAAATAATAAAGAAACTTATTTTGTATGATTTTCCAAAGGTCAAGATCACTTAATATTCTATAACATGATTAATCATAATTCGCATCTTATTATTAGAGCTTGATCGTATTATTGTGTATCCTCAAGTCATTTCTAAAATTGACTCATCTCAATCATCATAATCGCACAAGCATCCAACCTTTAACAATATCCACAAGACGTGTTAAGAGAACCCTACATCTGATATAGAGAGAGTTAAATAAGAAGTGTCAGCTCCTTTAAAGCCTAAATCTGTTTATATTATATTTTGTACATATTAGTAATTTAATTAAAATAAAATTTTTATTTCAACCAATTTTTCCCAAATAAAATCCAATCTCTCTTATTGATCCTTGTTTATTAAATATCTCATATTTAATCATAAAGTTTCTCAAACTTTATAATAAAGTCAAACTTGATTAAAATATCTTTTTCCTCTTTAATTTGTTCTTTGTTTATGACCCATTAGGTCTTCGAATAGGTTGGCAATGAATATAAATTATAACTTTAAATCATATTTAGAATCAGATAAATTAAACTCCTTTAAGTTATATTTAATTCTCAAATTAAATAATTTACATTCATGTATTATGATTGACGTCTAATAACGCATCATAACCTCCTAAATATTTAAGAATGTCAAAGTAATTTTGATAGTCTTTCTGTGCATTATATTTTTATATAATTCAATCATTTTATCATATAATATTTTGGTTAGACATAGAACATGAAAATAATGTCTACTCTATTTGAGTTCAGTTATATTAATTCTCCACTATTAGTACTTGATTCTATTAATAAAATTTGAAAACTATTTTTGAAATGTCGTTTCACTTTACACAAGGATAAGAACAACAAAATATTCTTCTAATTATTTTTGAGTGATGAATCATATATTGATCGCTCAATTACCTTCATATAGTTCATATTATATCTAATAACCAACAACTGAATTATCATTGATTATATGTTATAAGAATATGATATAAGTAGTATCAAAACATATAAATTCCTATATGAAATACTTTGGTGATCTCAAGTCAAAATATTATTTATACAATCATCACTATGAGAATTTTTATGAACATATAAGTAATGTTTTAAATAAATTCTCATATGAGGTTAGTTTGGTGAGCTTGTTTTCTAACAAGTACCTACACTTTTATTTAAATATCTTTATACTTTAGCCTATAAGATTGACAACTTCCTTCATAAAAAAACATATACTTCCTCCGATTCATAATAAGTGTCGTTTTAAATACATTTTAATTATTCAAAATAAGTGTCATTCTTAACTTTGTATGCATGTTTATAATTTTTCTTCCAAAATTAACC
>JANSVB020000407.1:2350548-2363374 GCA_025504935.2 Erythroxylum haughtii
AGAAGCCATAATCTTCTGCAAGAATTCTACAGATTTGAACTATGATTCTGATAGCTTCTAGTCCAGATTCATCTGGGCATTTATAGCTGGTAAACTTGGATCTTTTCGTGCTCTTGGACTTGGCCAACTTGATCGCAAGATGAGTATATCAGCATAAAAAGTCAAGACCTTTCACCATGTCCAAGTTTATAAGTTAAAGGATTAATGGTATCGTCATCAGAAATAGTTTGATCAAGTCCTTCACAAATTGCTATGCAATTGTCAATCACTGCTTCGCTCATTTCCGTATCAAAACATATGACTAAAGTATCGTACGGATTTGTCGGAACAGTTCACTTGTCTTATCCATTTAATAAATGAGATAAACAAAAATTGAATAAATAAATATTTATAGAATATGTTAGGAATAGATTAACGGAAATAGGTGATCTGAACCCATATGTTGCCATATTCAATTAGAATTCAACATAATTATAAGTTAAAAATTAATTAATACTTTATATATATATATTTATAAAACTTTTAACTTTCTATTCTAATATGAAATTGTGATATTTATTTTTTATGCAATATCTCACAAGTTTTCATTTTTCATTTTTTTATATTTTTATCAAACACAATTATGAATTTCTACTTCTATTTTATAGAAATTTGTCATAATGACCTGCTGCTCATGATTTTACGCAATATTTTAAAAAATGAACTTGAAGTTAATAAGATAAGACAAAAAGTTTATGGTTTAAAAAATTTAACCGGTATTAAATTGTTATAAAACCGACTAAAGATTAAAAAAATTAAAATTTTGAAATATAATTGAAAGAAATATTATTTGTTTATTAAAGAATTTAAAATTTAATTAAAAATGATATTATTAAGTATAAATTAATTAATTAATTTTAGTTTGTCATAATTTGTTAATTTATTAACATTAATCAAAGTAAATTGATTGATTTTAACAATTAAAGTAAACCAAACTAAACCAAAAAATTAAAAATGGAACGGTTTGCGTTTTTAACCGTTACATTTCAGAGTATATTTAAAAAGGCAAATTGTATGCATCCTGTTCATTTGCAGCTGTAAAGTTGATGTTCTTACTCTGGTATGTGGACAAGGTCTAACAATTAAACTTTTCTATAATGCAGTGTCGTAGAAGAGTTCCAGAATTAGGTGAACATAAAGTCAACGAACGCGTGGAGCTTTCATAAATTATTACCAGACATGTTCAAAAGTCTGCAGAAACTACTTCGTAAGAACAAGGGAATTTGTATATATATGTATGATTCAACTACTTTGACTTCTTCATTAATCAGTTAATTTAAGATTATTTAGTGACTGCATTAATTAATCAAGAAACTAATCAAAGTAACTTCATCAAGATCTCTTGTGAGTGGTGGAGGTCTAGGTTTGCTTCTATTATTCGGGTTCAAATCACCTATTTATGTTACTATGTACTTACCTGTTTAATAAGTATCCATCCATTTAATAAATAGAACCAGTTGATCTCTATTACTCTTAATCGAATTCAAGACTTATTTTGAATTTATAATTTTGTTACGTGATTTATCTAAACATGTGATTACTTATTTCTTTTTTTTAATCCTTAATCAAACCTAACGACCTTTGAGAATTAATATAAGAATTCAAATGATTTGTTGAACCTAATTTTTAATAAATGATTAGAACCTCTTTTGAAGCTATTTAAATGTCTTTTTGATTTTATTTTTAAAATAATATCATTTTAAAGAATTTATTAGAGTAAAATTTGGATTGGCCTTTCAAATATCAACACAATCTACTCAAGTATGATCAATTTGAGCGGTTGTTACGGTTATTCATTGGATTTGCTATCTCTATTAATATTTTAAAAATTGGACGAAAAGTTAAATTTGTAAGATAAGAAATTTAATATTTAAAAAATTTAATTATTGTTAGACGTTATAAAATCGGCTAAAGGTTAAATAAAAGTAAAGAATTTAAAATATAATTGAAATGGATCTTTTTTATTTGTCGAATAATTTAAAGTTTAATAAAAAAAGAGATTGTTAAATAAAATTAAATTAATTTGCTTTAATTTATAATAACATAAATTATAAATTCTTTACTTTTATAATTTATGTTAAAGCCATCTTCTCTGTCTGCATCCTTTTCAAACTATGCATAAGAAACTAAAATAGGATTCAAAAGTCATAAACTCCATCTCAAGACCCTCCTTAACTATAGATAAGTCTTTCATATCAATTTGCTTCACATCGAAAAGAACCGAACTTCCTATCTGCAAAAATCGTCCCATTAATCAAATTCCCTTCTTTTTCATTAAATAAAATTAAAATTTTAAAATATAATTTAAATAAATATTTTTTAACTATCGAAGAATTTAAAATTTAATTAAAAGAGAGATTAATAAATAAAAATTAATTGATTTATTAGAACTTGTTAATTTATAAAAATTAACTAATTAATTAATAAATATATTATTTTTTAATAATAAAAATAAATCAAATCAAACTAAAAAAATTGAAAATTGAGCCGTTTGGGTTTTTAATCTTTGAATTTCAAAGTATATTTAAAAAGGCAAATTGTATGCATCCTGTTCATTTTACTCTGATATGTGGACGTGGTCTAACAATTAAACTTTTCTATAATGCAGTGTCGTAGAAGAGTTTCAGAATTAGGTGAACATAAAGTAAACGAACGCGTTGAGCTTTCATAAATCATTACCAGACATGTTCAAAAGTCTGCAGAAACTACTTCGTAAGAACAAGGGAATTTGTATATATATGTATGATTCAACTACTTTGACTTCTTCATTAATCAGTTAATTTAAGATTATTTAGTGACTGCATTAATTAATCAAGAAACTAATCAAAGTAACTTCATCAAGATCTCTTGTGAGTGGTGGAGGTCTAGGTTTGCTTCTATTATTCGGGTTCAAATCACCTATTTATGTTACTATGTACTTACCTGTTTAATAAGTATCCATCCATTTAATAAATAGAACCAGTTGATCTCTATTACTCTTAATCGAATTCAAGACTTATTTTGAATTTATAATTTTGTTACGTGATTTATCTAAACATGTGATTACTTATTTCTTTTTTTTAATCCTTAATCAAACCTAACGACCTTTGAGAATTAATATAAGAATTCAAATGATTTGTTGAACCTAATTTTTAATAAATGATTAGAACCTCTTTTGAAGCTACCTATATGAATTAAGTAATTCTTTTTCATAAATATGTCATCTTATCGTACTCACCTATTCAAGAAATTCATAGTCTAAACCCATAAGCTTGGATACCTAGGTGTGTTAACCATTATTAAAAACCTAATACTTATGATATTTTCAAACCTAAAAATCATCATACTACATGTCTATATGGGCTAAGTATTTTTTTAATAAATATGTCATCTTATTGTACTCACCTATTTGAGAAAAAATAAAATATGTGTTCTTGTTGCTCTTATTCTATAAATATCATTCAATTATATCCTATGTTTTATATGGCTATCCATAAGCCAATATTGCCTTATAGATATTGGATTTCTCGAAACTATTTCATAGTTATGGGCATCTTCAAACTTTACTATAGTTTAAGTACCCCCAATCACATGGTAAAAAAATATGAGCATTTAACCAATTCTTCCAATTGGCTTGATTTCATTTTATGCGTCACTTACAATTTATGTAACTGAGCTCAATGACAAATGAAAAATTATGGCTTTAAACTCTCCATTTTCATCTTTCCATCCTCCCTTTTTAGAAATTGCAAATCATAAAAATTAGACACATTTTTTATATACATCAAAAACTATTTTTAAATTTTCAAAATTCATTCTCATTTCCAACTACATCTTTATCTCAAGATACTTCAAACAACTATATGAAACCGTCATATCTAAAGAGGACTCATTCTAGAAATCACCGCTTATCTACAATATACGCAACTTGGATACATATTCTATCCCAAATAAATCATACACTTGAAAATCAGTAAACCCTTGCAACCAAACCGCATAACATCAACATAAATAAACTATTATTCACACTAAAAGCCTTAACAAAATACAAGTTCTCTTCGATTAATGCATTTCACCATATTCATCAACTAACAATATAATTATAGCAGTGTCCTCGTATGGAAAAATAATTAAAATATCAATAAAAAAGAGACTCACTCACAAATCTTATGTATCATGTTGGGATTATCCTGTATTGATAAAAAAATTAGAGAACAATTAGAAATAGAAATGGAGAAAAAAATTTAGATCATAAAAATTTATATAACTAAGCTCAGTGACAAATGAAAAATTATGGTTTTAAACTCTCCATCTTCTTCTTTCCATCCTCCCTTTTTAGAAATTGCAAATCATGACACTTGACACATTTCTTATACACATCAAAAACCATTTTCAAATTTTCAATTTTCATTTTCATTTCCAACGACATCCTTCTCTCAAGATACTTCAAACAACTATATGGAACCGTTATATCTAAAAAGAACTCATTCCGGCAGTCATCACAATATAGGCAACTTATATAAATATTCTATTCCAAATAAATCGTACACTTGAAAATCAATAAACACTTGCAACCAAACCACATGACATCAACATAATTAAACTATTATTCACACTAAAAACATTATCAGAATACAAGCTCTCTTCGGGTAATTCATTTCACCGTATTCAGCAACTAATAACATAATTAGTAGTGTCCTCTTACAAAAAACAAATTAAAATATGAATAATAAAAAGAGACTCACTTACAAGTCTTGTGTATTATGTTGGGATGACCTCATGTTGATAAAAAAAAATTTAGAGAACAATTAGATCATAAAAACTGAAAGGCATGAATTATTAAAAAATTTAATGTGATGCATCATACAGATTAACCAAGACAAGTTGGAAGGGATAGAGATCATTTGAGCTAGTCCCATCTTCTCTTTGTATCATTGGGGCAGAGGGCAAAAACGCCTTCTTAAGGCAAACTAAATAAAAGAAATCCTGGCTTTGCGTTCACTTTTAGTATGATTGGGCAACTGATATTAATTGGCTATATAACTAAAACAATTGGTTAAAATTAGTAATATATATTTTTTAAAATTCGTTAACTCAGATAGCAAAATCTCTAATCCGCATAATAAAAAAATACTTATCTTCTTCAATTTCCTTAACAAATATATCCTTCTACGTTGTTGGAATGTTTATCCTTTTATGCACGAAAATCTCCTTAGACTTTCGTCTTCTCCCTGATGGGTTCTCTGTTCGATGGATTGGTTTTGTTGCATGATGTTTCTGCTTTGTTCACCGAAATCTTTCCCATCATATTGGCTTTTGTTGACTGCAGAAGGGAAAGATTTGTGCTTAACAAAAATTCTTTAGTTTTCCACCTTGACTTCTCAGTGGCAGGCAGTGTTAGATAGGAAAAGATAACTTCAAGCACGTTTTTAATAAATTGCCTAAATTATCCTTCCACATCACATAACGTGCCCTAACATGATGTGGTGGCTCCTGATGAAGATCACTAAACTTTCGACCATGTAGCTTTTCCCTTTCCTAAGACTCATGATGCCATATACTAAAGCAAACTTTAGACCAATAATTCAAATGGGAGACCTATGCTACTTGATTGCCTAGACCCCAATATGATCGTTCTTAGTTTCTTTCGAAATAGGTGTAGGTTTGATTTCTTTTTGTTTTTGGTTAACAAAGAAAACTTGTTTGTTTGATTGGTCTTGGTGTATTGATTCTGGTCATGAGAGCAAGTACGACTACGGTCGTTGGTCCATAAGCATAGACCAACGGATGCTGAAACGACGTTTATATGGGCCATTCCAGGTTGGTCATCGGTCAACTATGATTTGTTTCATTTTCCTGCCCTAACATGATATAGAACTTGTTCTGTCTTGGATGCCAGGATTTGATAATGAAGTGTACCCAAGAAGATTTCTCTTTTTTATTGGTGTCCTATCCAAATGATTTTGGACGCTATGAACAGAACTCAAATGCGGACAACACGTTTCTTATTCGAATGACTGGCGTTTGATGATTCACAGGTGAAAAAATTACGATAATCATATTACATTTATATGTGTTATCTCTAAATTGTTTCTAATGATTATTTTATTAAGACTGGATATTAATATAACATAAAAAGACTAACAAACGTTTTATTTTTTCTTTATAAAGGAAGTAATTAATCTTATTGACTAAAGTATAGAGATACTTAAACAAACATACGAGTGTTTATTAGAAAATAAGTTTATTAAACAGACCCGATGTAAAAAATCCATTTGGAATATTACTTATATGTTTATGAAATTCTCATTATGATGATTGTATAAATGATTATTTGACTTAAGGTAACAAAAATTATCTTACATAAGGATTGCTATGTTTTCATACTACATATGACCTATTTATTCGTAGGTCAGTCAATCGGTAGTCATTAAATATAGCATAAATTATATGGAGGTAGTTGTATAATCAAGATATGATTCATCACCGAAAAGTAATTAAGGAAAAATTTCAGTTGTTTTTTATTAGTATTGATTAAAGAAATATTTGGTCAAACTGAAATTACATTTTGTAAATAGTTTATAAATGTCATTAATTGATTCAATAGCTAATGACAAACAACTAATTTGATTAGACTTAAAATAGAATAGATACTAATTCTATGTCTTATGTCTAATTGAAACATTGTATGATGAAATGATTGAATTAAATGAAAAAAATTATGCACTAAAAGGTTAGTTAAAATTACTCTGACATTCTTAAATATTTGAGTGGTCATGATGCATTGCTAGACGTCAATCTTGACCTATTATTATAAATTATTTAATTGAAAAATTAAAAATAAATTAAAAAGTTTTAATTTATTTAATTCTAATTATAATTTATAATCATCGCCAACATATTTGGGAACGTAATGAATCTCACATGTATAATGAGTTAAAGAGAACAAAGTTATTTTAATCAAGTTGGACTTAATTGTAAAGTTTGAGAAACTTTATGATTAAAGATCATATATTTAATAAATAAGGATCAATATAAGATATTGAATCTTATTTGAGCATAATTAATATTTAAAATTATAATTTCAATTAAAATCTAATTAGAATTACAAATAATTCTAATTAAGTACTGATCATGCTTAATTTCAATTAAATTACTGAAACATTCAAAGCATATTATAAATATATTTAGGCTTTATAAAGTTAACACTTCTTGCTTAACCTTCTCTGTAAAAATTATAAAATTCTCTCAATTCATTCTGTAAAAAATGTTAGGAGCCGAATATTTGTATAATTATGGTGGATGAGATGAATTGGTTTCGATAACAGTTCGAGAAATTCAACAAGATAAGAATCAAGATTCGGAACAAGATATGATTTAAGTTTCTGCTTTATTATAATTTATGTTAATAATTTTATAAAATTAAAGTGATCTTGATTATTGAAAAACGAAAAAATTTTGTAATTGTTACGCTACGGGCCGGGATTGGATTCTAAGCGGATTTTCCAACGAGTGATACGTAATACAAATTTGTCCGCGTCTAAGTTTCATTAAAGCAAATAGAGAAGGACAACGAAATGCGTGAAAGTACTGGCTAAAGGAGCCGGATACAATAAAAAGGCGTAGGGTGAAAACTCCATAGTTCATAGAACAAGAATCCACTAGCTATGCACCATAACCTTTTACAGAAAGCAGAATGGTCCTCTTGGCCAGACAACAATTGCTCTTCCAAACATGTATTCCGAAGGAACAATTAGGTAGGACCAGTGTGCTTTTAGATTGACATGGTGACCAATGGTGGAATTGCAGACAGGGAATTGCGGTCCATTGCAATGTCAACCACGCTTCAAATGAAAAAGTAGTAGAAGCAGCCTTAGAAGAGGCTATGAAGATTTCCTTTTTCTTTTCGCAGAGAATAAAGTGAACAGGCGGTGGTGTTGGTGGTGGAGAAGAAAGATGTGTCCATCCATCATGCCGTCTTCAAGCTCCAACAAGTTAGTGGCACCATGCACCATGCATGGTGCAGATAATTCTCTTTTCGGGGCATTATTATGATAAGATTCTGAGAAAGGTGCAAGAGATAAGGTTGATGTTCATCTACCTCTAGCTGAATCTCTTCAAGTGCTTGTCCCTTTCCATATCTATACTGAATATTCTAGTTCCTACTTTCTATACACATATTGCCCCCTTTTATTGTATACTGGTTTTAAAGAATCTCCTATTAAACTGTGACGAAGAAAAAAATGCATATAATTAACAATATGGTGGAAAGTATTTACTCTGTTAATAAAGGCAAAAGAAAATTTAATACAAAAAAAGTGAAAGTGTCTTAATTGCATATATACCATATATATATTGTATTCGTAAGCTGCACTCAGTGCTGGTTAAGAAACAATAAGCTAACAAAGAATAACTTTCGATCTCAGAGTCTGCATTGATACTTGAACGCAGGACATATACTTACAGGGCAGCAATCATTCATGGCTATCAATAATCAGATCAAGTGCAACTGACTTGAATGATCATTATTAAAGAAGATGATGCCTCTAAAACTCATCATTGATATGCTGCATGTGCTCCTTTTTCGCTTGACTTTGATTTTATGCCTTATTCTGACGTTTCTTTAATTCCAAACATAAATGATTGCTTTTTGTCCTTTCCATTTTCTGCCTTACTCTTTGTCAATCCTTATCATTTTGTAGTGATACCGTTCAATCACATAGGGAAATGTCGGTTAAAGCAGGAGGAGGAAAGAAGAAAACTGGGTCTCTAAGAGTATAATTAAAAAAAGAAAAAGTTAGATAGTCATTATTTTAGAGATCTTTCCATGACTATTAAAGTTCCCTTAAATAATTCATTGGCGTATTTTGAATAATATAAATTTTGATTATGATGAAAACTATTAAAATAATTTTTTTGAGAAATTATAATTATAATAAAAAGTAAAGTACAATGACTATTGGAGAGTAACAAAGACTCCAATTACAATATGGGTTAAAAAATTAAAATAAATTATTTAATTGAACAAAGAACTCACAAAATTTATTGAAAACACCCTTTTAATACAACATAAGCCTTTGTTATAGCCTTACAAAATATCTTTCATCACTCTAATTCAAATTTATTGGAGTTTGTTAACTTTATTTTTGCACCTCACCTTTTATCTCCTATTGCAACAATTTTTGGAGCATAACAGCCCCTTTTATACTTGCATTATAAGTCGGTTTATACTACCCTTGAAAACTATTTTACAGCACATGTTTTTATTTTGATAGACTTTGGCAACTTTTATCTTAATTTGATAACTAATGTCATAATCTTGACATGTTCTTAATTAAGGAAATTATTGATTTGTTATCACAAAAAATGCACTTTAGACTATCTTGCTAATGTTGTAATTCGCCACGCATTCTTTGCAACCAAACTACTTGAGTTGCATAACCTGTTACTACAATATATTCTACTTTTGTCATTGAAAGGGCTATAAATTGTTGTTTCTTGAATGACTAAAAAAATGCTTCTGACAAAAAACAAAAATATAATTAGAGTTACTTTTTCAATTTTTCGTGTTATCAGCGTAATCATTATCATCGGTTTATGTAACTAGCTCCATTTTATTACCATTTAAGTAAAATATTTCATTATCTAACGTACCTTCGATATATCTAAGAATTATTTTTGTACCTTGCCAATGAGATTTTCTTATTGCTTCCATAAATTGACTTATAAGTCCAACTTTATAAACAATATTTGGCTTTTTTATTGTTAATACCTTAAACTTGTAATAAGTCTTCTAAAGTTTGTTTTTCTGAAAAAAAAAATCTTCTAAAGTTTGTTACATCAACTAACTCTCCACTTCCATCTTTGTAAAGCTTCAATCTTCCTTTAATTGGAGCCAATATTAACTTATAAGCTTCCGTCTTTTAACTTCTTTAAAATATCTTGAGCATATTTCTTTTGAGAAATAAATATCTTTCGTTATGTTAGTTTCACTTTAATACAAAGAATGTAAGATATAAACCCAAGTCTATGATCTCAAATTGAGAAATCATAGCTTTCTTGAACTCTACTACTTATTTAAGATTATTTTTAGTAAAGATAAGATCATCCATATATAAGTAAACAATCATGTGTCTTTATGCTTATTGGTTTTCAAATATTAGGCATGCTCAAAAGAGCATGTTTGGAAATTTTTAGCTAAAACATATGGATCAATTTGAGTATACCATGCTTGTGACACTTGCTTTAATATGCACAATTCCTTCTTTAATTTGTAAACTTTTTTTTATTCCCTTGTTTCACATAACTTGGTGGTTGTTAAATGTAAACTTCCTCTTTAAGAACTACATTTAAGAAAGTTGACTTGACTTCCATTTGGAAAATTTTCAAACTTCTTTGGGCACCTATAGAAATAATCATTTGTACAATATCTAATCTAGCAAATGGTGAAAATAATTCAAAGCAATCAATCCCATGTTTTTTTATGTATCATTTTGTAGCCAACCTTGCTTTATACATTTTAACATCTACATTAGATTTGTACTTTATTTTATATTCCCATTTGACTCGAAGTAGCTTCTTTCCTGCTAGAAGATTTGTTAGCTCCCAAGTTTTGTTTTTTTCTTCTAAATGGCATGAATTTCTCCATCCATAGCTCAAATCTATCTGTTATCTTTTGTTACTTCTTCAAATGTTATTGGATCTCCATTTGTAAAGAAAGCATAATAAGTAACTTCCTCCTCACCAATATCGTTTGGATTTGTATCCTTCCTAAGTTGATAATCCTTCAAATAAGTTGGAATTTGGCATTCTCATTGTGGATATCTTTGTAATTTTATAGAATCTACAAAAGGAGTAATATGATTACTAGTTCATAATATTGGTTAGATCTTATAGGCATTGGTGATAAGTTTACTACTTCTCTAACCAATCCTAGATTCCATTTTCCTAAAATATAAAATCTTTGCTAATAATTAAATTTTCAATTATTAGATCATATAACTTATATCGTTTTATTGCTTAACTATATCCCACAAAGATGCACTTTTTTCATTTCCATCCAATTTCTTTCTTAGCTCATCAGGTAAAAGAGCGTAAGCAATACACTCAAAGAACTTCAAGTGACTTAGATCTAGCTTTTGTCCACTTTAAGCTTCTGTTAAGAGTTTTATCACTTCTGATTGGACACTTATTTAAGATATTAGCAACACAAGCTACTGCCTCCACTCAGAGCTCTTTGGTAATTTCTTGTAAAACAACATGTTCATAACCATATTTATAATAGTTACGTTCTTTCTCTTTGTAGTCCCACAATTTGTTCTCAGAATTTTCACTACAAAGTCACTTGGTTTCTGACTATATACTATAAAATTCTTTATTGTGTCACATGCTTTGTATTCTATTTTAAGATCTACTTTAAGAAATAAGCCTAAGTCTTTATAATAGATTCACCAATGAAAGTAATAAGGTATTTATTTCCTCCCAAAGAAGGAACTTTTGTATAACACAAATTTGAGTTTATAATCTCCAATAGTTTATAGCTCTTTGTGAGCATCCTTTATAATGGATCCCAATGTTTCTTTCCCATCAAGTAAGCTTCACACTACTGATTAGGAACCTTAACGTTGGAAAATATGACAACCACTTTTTACCTTCTAAGAACTTAATGCTTTTAAAATTGAAGTGTTCAAGAAGCATATGTCAAATCCAATGATCATCCACATTTGTTGTATTATAGCATAACCCAATATCATAATTAATGTTGATTGGAAATAGTCAATTTCTATACATATTCATTTTTGCTATCAAACCCTTCTTCTTATTATTACTAACACACCCTTGCTTGTTAAATTGTAAGTTATAACTTGTCTCTACCAGTTGTTCTACACTAAGGGACAGATTCAACAATTTTTTAGTGAGGGCAAAATAATAATAAAACAATATTTGAAGCACAGTAGCCCCTTTTATAATTGCACTAAGTTGGTTTATGCTAACTTTGACAACTATTTTACAACAATTTTTATTTTGATAAACCTTGACAATTTTATCTTAATTTGATAAACTAATATCATAATCTTAATAACAACGTGTGATAGTTAATGACAACATTTATACACTAACAAGTTATTTTTCTTCATGATTAGGTTCTAGATAATCAAAGCTTAATCTCTATCATTATAGTAATTTTCGTTCTGCAACTTAATTTACCAATTGAATCTTCAATAAAATTATGTCAAATACCTTATATGCATCCTAGTGAAACTTTCTGTCTAACAAATTTTAGATGTAATTTTCTTTAAACACCTTATAGATAGCATAGTTATTAATGCTTTTGGGAAAAAAAAAGAAGGAATTCAATAGATAATAGAAATAAAGCATTCAATAATGTAAACTAAAGCATATAGTATATTGTAAGAGCTTACAAAGTATAGTTTTTACCATGCAAACTTTACACATTTAAATGATATAGCCCCAACTAACTATAAATAGTTTTTTTTTGCAATTACATCTTAACTACTCAGAGGACTTATTTGAACCAAACAAAAGTTACTTAATAGTTTGTTTTGTCACTATTGTATTTGTCCAAATATCGCTAACTATTAGATGAACATTTTTGGCTACCAACTAATGAACATAATTGACTTAACTATTATATAACTTTCAAGTAACTGTTTAGTTCCTTAATTCACCTTTGAGTTAAAGTAATTCACCTTTGTGCTTCTAGCATTTTGTCCTTATTTTGTCAATGTCTAAGAGTAATAGTTCATTCCAATTCCTTACACCACAGTCATTTCAATGTGTTGGAATA
>JANSVB020000407.1:2412270-2423702 GCA_025504935.2 Erythroxylum haughtii
TTGTACCCCTACGGATGTGGGTTTGAATATCTTAGTGGCTGTTTACTAATACTGATAACTAGGAAGGGTGCTAACAGTAATAGTTTCTTTTCCTATATTAGGTTAAGTGTATAGGTTATCTGTATATAACCCTTTGTAATGCTTTATTATCAAGTAAAGCTTTAATTTCTTCAAGTACAGCTTCCTTCCACTTAGGTTCTTGGAATGCATCATGTACATTTCTTGGTATTCTTACATTGTCAAGCTTAATAGTGAAAGCTTTAAACTTTGAAGATAACTTTTGAGTAAGTCAAATAATCTGAAATAGGATATTTAGTACATGATCTTACCCCCTTTCGTAGTGCAATTGGCATATCTAAGTCACTTGCTATAGTCTCTCTAGGAGCCAATTCCTGGTCCAATGATTGGCCTTGTTGAGGAGCTTTAGGCCTTCGAGAATACACTAAGGTTGGGTTTTTGAGAATTAGTTCTCCCACTGAATTGGACTAGACAGTTTCAGGTTCAATGGTAGGTGTTTGCTAGTTTTGTGGGAAGGTTTGTGAGATAGGAAGTGATATGCTTTAGTGCCAATAAATCTATTCGTTGGATGTCTCCCTCTGAAGAGAGGTATTGGTGCAATATGGTTGTGTTTCGAAAAAAGGAACATCATATGAAAAAAAGAATTTGTTTGTAGAAGGTGAGAAACACTTATAACCCTTTTGCGTGGGAGAGTACCCAACAAACACACATTAATAGCTCGTGGGTCAAGATTGCTCCTATTGGGTTGATTGTTGTGTACGAAAACAGTACACCCAAATACTTTAGGAGGTAGAGAATTAAGGAGCTTAATGTGAGGCAATTGTTCTAGAAGAACACACAATGGTCAGAATTTAAAGAGTTTTTGAATGAAAACGATTTATCAAGTATGAGGCAGTTACGATGGCTTCTCCAAATTCAATATCATAGATCGGGCTACCTCTAAAAGATGACGATTCTTTCTCTACGCTATCCCATTTTGTTGTGGGGTATAAGCACAAGAGCTCTGGTGAATGATCCCATTCCCATTGAGATATTGAATAAAATCAATTGAAAAATATTCTCTCCCATTGTCTGTACGCACTACTTGAATAGAGGTTGAATAGAGATCTGGAATACATTTTGTTTGTGGAACTGTTTAAAGATATGATAGGCTTCAAATTTGTCTTTCATTAGATATACCCAACAAACCCTTGTATGATCATCACTGAAACTGATAAACCAACGAGTTCCGGTTAGACTTGTAACTCTAGCGGGACACCAGATATCACTATGAATTAATTGGAAAGGTTTTGAAGGTATGTATGATTGTATAGGATAAGTATTTTTACTTTGTTTTGCAAGGACACATTGCTCACAATATAAAGAAATTTGATCTTTATTGATGAAAAGGTTTGGATATAAGATTTTCAAATATGGGAAATTGGCATGACCAAGGTGTTGATGCCATAAGATAACATCATAATTTGACATAACTGAAAGGGAAATCTTATGTGGTGATTTGGATTCAATAGGAGTACTCTTTCCTGAAAAGTAGTAAACTCCATCTTTCTCCTTAGCACTGCTAATCATCTTCCCCAAACACCGGTCCAGAAATTCACAATGAGATGGAAAGAACGTCACAATACAGTCTATGTCCTTGGTTAATTGACTGACAGATAGTAGATTATAAGTTAACTTAGGCGCATAGAGAACAATATTTAATATCAGTTTTGGTAAACAAACTCTCCCTTGACCAATAATTGGTGACCTTTTTCCATTCGCGACCCAGACAATAATTTTCTAGTTACATGGCTCATTTTTTCAAAGACATTCAAAGACCCAGCATGTGGTCTGATGCACCTGTGTCCACAATCCAAAGATTTTGACTTAGAGACTTTGATAATAATGATTGACATAGGTTACCTTTATGCCCTAGTGTTGCAGTAAGAGATTTGTTGGTCATGCGAGTCTTTCTCAGTTGTGATTTTTGTCTAATTCAAGAGTTGATGGAGTAGTTCAATCTGCTGGGGGGACAGGTTTAGCCCTATGGATTTGCTGATATCGGATTTTGCTACATGTGCTGCCCCATGTTTTTGTTGAACTCTTTGACTTTTAGGTTTCCAATCTGGTGGTTTCCCATGTAATTTCCAGCAAGTCTCACGGGTGTGGTAAGGCTTATCACAGTGGTCACACATTGCTTGTTCTTAGTTTCTTGGTCTCGGGTTTGGTAAATAGACTCCTTTTGAGAGTTTGCCACTAAAGTTGAGCCTTGAGAGGTTTGTTCAGAAGTATGTGAGGTAAGCATGACCTTTTCCTACTCTCTTCCCCACGAACCTCAGCAAACATTTCTCGGATTGATGGCAATGGTTTTAAACCGAGTAACCTTCCTCATACTTCATTAAGTCCCTGCAAGAAATCAAAAACTCTCTCCTCCAATATTTTTTCATACTTCTCAGCATCAGCACAACACTTCCAATTTACTGCATAAAATAGATCCATCTCCTGCCATAATTCAGTGAGTAAGTTATAATCCTCGGCAACTGACATATTACCTTGTTGAGTATTTCTGATTTTTTATTTGATTTCAAAGCACTGAGAAGTGTTTTCCAAATCAGAATATATTTCTTACACAGCCTCCCCGATTTCTTTTGCGGTTTTGAAAAATAGGTAGGTTCTTCCTATTTTTGGCTCCGTTGAATTTATAAGCCAAGCCATGACAATAGAATTCTCAGCTTCCCAAGCATCATAAGTGACTGTTGTTTTGTGTAGTTAAGGAATTGCCCCTGTTAGATATCCGGCTTTGCCTCTTCCTTTGATTATGAGCATGAATGATTGGGACCATTCTCGAAATTTCGTTCCATTTAATCTATGTTGCGTGATTTGCAACGAAAGATTACCAATAGAAGGAGATGGAGTTTGGGTTGAAGGTATTTCGTAACTAGGTGTTTGGGATGAGGTTTGGGACTCATTCAAAGGAACCGAAAGGTTGGTTGAACTCCAACCATGATGTGGCTGGAAAAATTAGGCTACCAAAATCGGTAGCTCTGATACCATGAAACAAGAGGGTATAGAAATATTAGAAGAACCCACTTTATTTCTCTGATTATATGTAATTTATACATGAGTATAATCTATTATAATACTACTAAACTACTGGATTTATCGTAGATAGTAACTTATCCTATCTATAGTATATCTTATCTTATCTACTAGAAGATAAACTTATCTCCTAGAAGATAATCTCCTAAGCTAACTAAACTTGTCTAAGATAATTATCCAACATTATTGATTCCTCAAAAATCTACAGAAATTGATAACAATTTGGATCCCAGCCCCTTTATGGTGTACTGCATCAAGAGTTCTTGATGGAGGCGCTATAGTTGATACTGACTGAGCCCAAGTGTGCTAACACCTTTCTTTGTTATTGACTCCTTGATTTATAACTTCTTCCAATATCATATGTAATAAGGGTGAACTAGTCATAGTTATGCTCTTTCCATATATTGCTTTTCTAAAAACTTTTACAATGAATCCCAGACTTAATTAGGATCATGGAGATTTAGGACCAAAAGCAGCAAAAAAAACTGTGAGATTAACATGAAGAAAATGAGTCTTTCTCATTTCATGCAAGCAAACTTTTGCACAAGAGCAAGATATAATGCAGGCACCAACCTCGTATCTGCATTTCAGCTTGTAGATTGCTTCTCTAAATGACGAGACAAAGCTGTTATTTATTCTAATCTGCAGAATAGACTCGCAATATAAAGAACTAGAATAACAAAGCACAAAAATTAGAAGGAATTGGATTACCAAAAGTAAAAGGAATTGGATTACCAACCTGAGCATGATGAAGATCTGGCTCAATGTGGTTCCTAAAAAATGGGAAAATGCTGTCTATAAGGGAATCCAATGAACAAGAATCCCCAATATCGTATCGAACTTTTGAAAGAAGACTAAAATGAACTCCACCAACCTGATTATACATATAAAATAATTGATAATGCTTAAATCCCTGAGCCAAAGAAAACCTTAATTCCATAAGGATTAGAAAGTTACCACAGCAACCCGAATGTCCAACAAAGACCGCAACCTTGCATGTAGGGCATAAGTGCCATCAACTATTACCTGGGAATGAAAAGTAAGAAACTGCATAAAAGTAAGAAATTATCACAACCTAAATGTCAGTTATTGAGGCTTACTACTCCAGATGAAGTACTCTTTATTGCTTGAGAACCAATGCGTCTCTTTTGTTGATAATCAAACAATGGTATCCAAGTATCTTTATGTTTTGTCAGATCCTATTTTCAACAACGCCATAAATTAAAAAACAAATTGATTGATCTGTCACCAGTCTTGAATAAACTATATTTTTTGAAACCAAAATAGATGTTCAAACTGAAAGTGTAACTCCTTGGAATAACAAGAGAAACAGGCAGGGTAGTTGAGCACAATCCTAAGATATGCCAAGGAGATACATACCTCAAGATTTTGGACCAATGCATCAAAATCAATTGAATCCAATTCATTCCCATCATCAACTCCATCGCGATAGTTCTCCATTGATATAACAGTACAACCAATTACAGATGTTACCTTCTCTGCTAAGCTTTATGGATCCTCGAATAAGCAGAATCAGTCAGAAAGTAACAAAAGAAGAAAACACATATAGAACGCTTCTCCTTTGTTCTCCCTAACTTCAGCTCCATCAAAAAATTAGGTAGAACTACCAAATTTTGCATGTGTAATATGTTTATGTAGACCAATATGCATTCATATAGAGATTATAAGAGTGTGTGAGAACGCAATTACCTTGTCTTGCCAGAACCACTAGGACCACCAATACCAACCGTAACAATACCCTGTTTTTTCTCCCTAAGTTCTTGGATGGATTTCACTAATAGGTAATATCCATGATCAAAAGACTGCACCATCAGAACACACTCACCACACCAAAAAAAACAAAAAGAGAAAGACATTAGTTCTCTCAATAAACTCAGGATGAAAAAAAGAACAATAACCAAAAAACAAATGCCTCCTCAACAAGGGTCAGAATACACTTCATGATTGCAGATTTACTTGAGCATTGCATTACTCATTTAACTGCCAAAATAAAATTCGACATTCACAACAAACCAAAAGATCAATACTCCAGTTTCACTAGTCAAACACAACTACACAATCATGAGAGGAAATTAACAGAGAAAGAAAACAAAAGAAGTTCTTTCATCCAAATTCAAGGAAATCATTTAACGAAGAAAAACACCAATTGCCTGTACAAAATTGGAGATTACAGGGGAAAAAAGAAGAAGAAGATATACGGGCAAACCTTAAAAACAAAAGCAATGAAAAAGATTAAATCTTTATGTGAGTACACAACATTAAAGAAAAGCAGGACACACCACATGAAGAGGGAGAGATTGGAGGATTGAGGAGGAGGAGGAGGTGGCGGTGGAAGTGGAGGGTTGTTGCTGGAAGAAATCGCGACCACCTTCTTGGAAGACTCGCTGCACCACCTCATCTTCCATTGTTTCCCTGTCTCCGCCTGAGCCAACAACAATAATAATACTATACTACTGTTATCTCAGTCAAAAACACACATCAAACCCATCTCTAGCAATCCCCAGATTAGTATGACCTTTGCGATGTCTGAATTTTGTTCTCTCTTTCTCAAAGAAGATTGGTGTTATTATGTATATAAATAAGGGAGTCAAGGAATCTATTGGAATAAAGAAGAAAGAGAAAGGGGGGAGAGAGAGAGAGAATCTGATTTGTCTGTCTAGTGATTGTTATTAACGTAATTACAGACTTCTTCTGCAGTTCTGCTTGTGTTTCTTTGCATTAGAACTTAGACGACCATCAAATGTCTGGGACACGACAGAAAAGGCGTCTTGAAGAGCAAATGTTAGAAGAGTAGGTGTGAAGTAAGCCCTCGGAAAAGTGAACTATACTTTGTAGCGTATCTGTGATAATAGTATGTATAATAAAGAGATGGCATCATCACTTTTTGGATTGGGGTATCTTTGTGCTTGCGTAAATACATAAAAATCCATTATTGGATGAGGTTAACATACGAAGTGCTTCTCGCCTGCAGAATGAGAAGTAGGAGTTGCTATGAGGCCGGCGTTGGAGGAGGCAACGGCGATGGAGTTGGATATCGTTGGGTAGACGTGGGCGTGAGCGCTTTTTGCTTACCAACTCATTTATCATTCATGACTTTCAATATCATGTACCTTTGGCTCTTACAAAAATTAGCTTACTAAAATGTTGTGATGAGGGCTTTCTCTCCCATTTCCGATTTGAGTTTGCTTGGGATTATGTTAAGCAGTTTGATAGAAATATAGAATTGGAATTATAATGTGATCAGAAATATGTCAAATATATTTTATTAAATAACCATACACTATGATTAGAAATACAATTGTTATAATTAGCTTTTTTTCTATATATATAAAAGCAATACTTTATATGAAATTCTTATATCAGTTTAGTTTAGTGAACTTGTCTCTAACAAGTATCCACACGTTTATTAAAGTATCTTCATACTTTACTCTATAAAATAAGCTACTTCTTTCAAAAGGAAAAAAAGCATAATATATGTTAGTCTTTTCATTTTATTAATGTCCAAATTTAATAGAGTAGCTACTAAAAACAATTTAGGAATACTATATAAATACAATATAAATTTTATAATTATGATCTCATCATAATTTAATTTATAAAAAGCATTTATCTTGTAGGATTTAACTTACAAATTACTCTATTAAACAAATATGTATAAGACAAATACTCCTTAGTCAATTATCTAATAAATGCACAACCAACAAGTTGATTATAAATTATAAGCCAACTATTTTCCATTTGTACTAAGCTAAAATCTTAACTATCTCATATTATATCCCCATATAATGATCATGCTAATGATATCTTAACTATATCAAGATTCTCTTTAGTGAATACTTAATTAAATCATACAATTTTCATCCTAATTGTCATCATAATTAAGATGAATTATTTAAATACATACTTGACTTGATAAAACCTTAGCTCCTTCATATTTACAATGGCTTTAATGTTCCACGTGACAATATTAATGGAATAATGAAAGGAACTATATCAAGTTCATTAAAGATCTTCTTGATCTAAATAATTATTTTGACTAAATAAAAAAATTATTAGGAATGTTGGAAGCTTTCAAATTAAAATAATATTATTTTAAGTAAAATATACATTAACTAAAACTTGCTTTTATTCTAGCCAAAGTTAAAGTCATAATATTAAACACCTTTAGTACATTATCTATGTAATTGGATTATAATAAGTAAGCAATTTTTATATCTAACTTTATAGATCTATGTTATTAGAATTTAAGATGTTATCTTTTCATATCCAATTGAGAGTAGTTCTTAGATTATCATATCTTTAACAATTGAAAATATAAATTGTTGTTCCTTAGGAATAGTATGTCATCTACCACTTTTATTGAAGAGTACAACTATACCCTCACTAATTTTCATACAAAAATGATAAATTCATAATCATTTACAAAAACAAACTCATTGAATTCATCACGAAAGTAAATTTTTCAACACTTTGACAACATATCAAATATATCAGATAGAGGCAATAGTTCTATTTCAATGTTTTCTTATGAGTTTTATCTAACTTTCACTATTCATCTTGATAATCATTCTCCTAAAAGTATATGTTAAAGCAAATATTTTGTTTAAAGGATCTTGTAAGATACAATCCAACCTATTTGGATATCTCATAACTTTTTATTATCCAATTCAATTCTAAACGTATTAGGCAATATATGATCCAATTTAGTATCACATCCAAATTCATTAACTTTAACTCTTTTAGATTCTTACCATTCCATATCTTATATGAAATCTTGCTAATTAATTTTGATGGGACTATGAAAGCTAAGTTGGTATATTAAAATATGGCCATAGAAGAAATATATATTGCATGACACAATATTCCATATTATAAAATTCCTTCTAAAAGTAATCCATATTATTATGGAATTTAGATATGGAGATATTCACTAGAGCATCTCGTTCCTTATAGATAATCAAAAAATTTATATTTCAACACAACAATCTCATCGAAGTACTTCGGCATTCTAAATGTTTAATTTCTACTTGGATTTAAATAATTTTTAACTTTTTAAAAATTTAAATCAATATTTCATTTAATACATCTAACTATATCATATAAAGTCATTAGTAATCTTATGAAATAAAATTATCATATTTTTATGAATTGTTATCACATCCCATACATCATATGTATAAGATTTAACAATTTTTTGTCATCATCATCCTTTTACAAAAGGTTGATTTGGTTATTCTACATCCCATCAAGTTTCACATGTCTCATACGATTCATAATCAAAAGAATACATATATTCTTGAATTTAACTTTATGATTTCTGCCAAGTTGATTTAAACAACATGGTATAAAAGGATAGTTTCAGTTATCTAACTTTATATTCTTGTCACTTATATTAAGCATAAGTCTCCTATGATTCAGTACATACAAACCATTTGTATAACTTTAGATCTTTTACTTTTGCTCAACGATCTATTCTTAGCATACTTTGAACATTATAATAAAGTCGAATATGAATTCTATATCAAATACTTATAAGCATGGACTAGAAATATATGATCTTTATTATATCGCATATAGGCAAGAAAATTCATACAACTAGAAATATATGATCTTTATTAAATCACATATAGGTAAGAAAAGTCATACATTCATTTTTCTTCTACTGATAACTATTACCATATCATTAAAAAAACCTTTAATTTTAGTCCATATTTATGATTTTAGTAAGCTAAATTTGAGAGAAAACAATTCCATCAAGGTACTATATACCCTTTTAACTCTACTCCTTGCAACCTCTTGCATTTCGCTATGATGATGTTGACATACATCTTACATGTTGTCATCAAAGCTTGGGAGACGTTAGTCAACTTAAAATGTTCATACATTTTATCATTTATATGATGTTAATATATCTTTAAAAATTTGTCATTGAATCCTCATCATTGATTATAGCAAAATTTCAAAATGGACATAAAAATTTTCTTTATTACTTTAATAACTCTTCTCTAACATAACCTATATATAAGAAATTTGGTTCACTGACTCTTAGTATTAACTATACTAAACAAGGTAAATTCTACTCAAAACAAAATATAAATGTAAGTAAAATAAGTATTGGTTATATGCTGTGACATCCAAATAAGATTAGGACTGTAATCATGTATTTAGTTACTTTCACTATTTTATTCAAAATAATAATTCTCATATTCTGGTTAAAGGGATCTTAAGTCACTTAACAAGCCTTATATAAACAGAACTCTAGTTTTATTCTTAAATAATGGAAGTCTATAATGTCGTTCTTAATATGTGCTTAATATTTTAATGAGAGATTTAATTTTATTTGTCTCATCAAATACGAAATTGCATACAAAATATCACACACACACACACACACACACACATAAAAAATACAATTTATTACACACCTAATATATATATCAAACATATAAATAAAGCATTAAATTTCTCATTCCAATATTAGCAAACTATAAGCATGAAATATAAAGTTTCATTTGATTCTATTTATTGATATTTATAATATAAAATAAAATTTCCAACTATTTGGAAGAATAAAATTAGATTTCCAACTATTTGAAGAATAAAATTAGATTAAACCTATTGTTTTCTAAATAAAATAAATTCATATTCTAACTAGAAAATTAATTTAATTCGAGAATAATTTTTAAATCTAATTGAAAAATATTTCCAATTATCTTGACTTATGTGATCAAAATTTAATTGAAAAGAATTTTTAGTAAAATTTGCTTCTTACCTATTATAATTTAGAAAAACTCTTTTTTTCAAGATTCAACAAGTAAGAAATTCTAATCCAATTAGAAAATTATTTCCAATCTAATTAAATTTATTTATTTCAAATAGATTGAGATAAGTTAAAACAATTTTATTTTTAGAGAATTATTATTCTATTTATTCAAAATTTGTGTCTTTATTTATCAATAATAATAAGTTTCTTGATTTATTATATATTTTCTTAATTAAATTTGGAAAGGTGTTTTCATTTATTAATTGAGAAAATAGCTTTCTTTTATATCTTTAAAATAGTTTTCTTATTTATCAAGGAAAGAATTTCTAATTAATTAAGAAATTAATCTTTTAAATTAATAATATACATGACTTTTTAATTAAATTTAAAGGTTTTTAATTTAATTTTGAAAATGGTTTTCTTTTTAATATTAAAAAATAATTTTCTAATTAAGAAAAGGTCATTAGATTGTTGAAACACAATATAACCCCTATATTGACATTCAACAACAATTTACTATCATCTTCTTATCCAGCACAAGCTTGGGCTTATGGGTTTTCACAAAACCAAATTTTACTAGAGATGAACCAGGTTGATAAACTAACAAGTGGCTACAAATTTCTAAAGATTTTATAATTTATTGAAATTTCTATAGTTCTCAATTTTGAATTTCAGATTTGGCGGTTTAGAGTTCATAAGGTATTAATCTAAAACTTTTTCATATTTAAATTGAATCTATTCAACTTTAGGTTTAAGGTTTTTGATTTCGATTTCAAAATTCAAGATCAATAATAATCAAATATTTTAATCAAATGATATAATTAAGATAGCTTCGATACTCCTGTTGAAAAATCAAGGCAAGATCTAATCTCAAGTGTAATATAATAATTAAGTAACTTTTTCATTTATTTGTTAAAGGCTAAGATCACTTAAATTTTATAAAATAATTAACACATAAATCGTATCAAAGCATGAATTTTAATTTGTATCTTATTCGGAAGTTTCATCCTTTTTTTGTCTTTTCCCTCGAATTGTTTATAAAATCAGCTCATCTCAACCACCGTAGCCTTACAAGCGTCAAGTCTCTAAACAATATCTACAAAATATATTAAGATAACTCTGCAACTATTGCATAGAAAGTTAGGCAAGGAGTGATAGCTCCCTTGAAGTGTAAGCCTATTTATAATTAGTTTTGGACATTTTCGTAATTTAATTAAAATTTAATTCTAAATTTAATTAGAATTACAAATAATTATAATCAAATATCAACTATATCTAAACAAGATTCATCTCAATTTGATTCTTATTTATTAAATATCTCATATTTAATTATAAAAAATTTTAAACTTTATAATTAGGTCCAACTTGATTAAAACATCTTTTATATTCTTCAACTCGTTGTTTGTGTATAACTCATTAGGTTCTCAAATATATTAACAATGGATATAAATTATAGTTCTAAATCATATTTAAGATTATATACATTAAAATCTTTTAATTTAACTTTAAATATCTAATTAAACAATTTATATTCATACATTGACACTGCCTA
>JANSVB020000407.1:2450239-2460967 GCA_025504935.2 Erythroxylum haughtii
CATCAAAGTTAACTCGTAGGCGGCTGGAGGAGTAGCAGTCAGCATAAAGGAAGGTGTGGTTTAAAATTTTAAACCAAAAACAGCGTCGTTTGGGTCTTGGACAGAATACTCCAGAGTTGTCTTCGACAGAGGATCTGGACTCTAAAATGACGATGGAGTTCCGAAAGTCACGTCAGTGACTCTTACGTGAACATGCAAAAGCTGTCACTAGTGGAGTTTTGTTGCCTAACACATGCCAGCCTACATAAAGGACGATATTTGACAATGGAACAATATTCTTCCACTCATAGCAGCAGATCCATTTAATCCTAAGTTTTTTTTTTTGTCCTAGGAGGTGTCGTTAGTGGCTAATCTCTCTTCGCTGTATGATGCATTGAGAGGCTACATTTAGCCCATAAATTTGTTGCATTTTTAAAGATAAGAATTGAACTCGAAACTACTTGATTAAGCGATGAAGATATACGACATCTACGCCAACTCACTCAGTTATTTAATCTAAGTTTGAACTATATAAAATTATATTTAAAAACAAAGAGAACAAACCAACGAGTCGCATTGCTTATATATATATATATGTATGTGATAATGGAATTAAAAAGAAAGCCATTGTCCACTGAGCAATATTCATCCTATGCGAAATAATGAAATCTGGAATATAAAATGGGAAAACCCGAAAACAACCAAAAGGTCCAACACGCGGTTGGGCAATTTCAATTTCTTGATGAAATATATGTATATACAATAGCCTTAGAAAAGTAGCCCTCACTTAACCTAAAGCAAGACAAATGTCATCATCATCTACCAATCCACCGGATATGATTGTCCATTAGTCTTAGTGCTATTGCAATTCATCTTCAACATGTACAGACTGGTCTTGTAGGGAGACTTTTTTAATGTGTCCAATGGATTATGACCTAAGCAATGAAGTTTCTTCCCTTCAGTTTGAAAATATTTAAAAAAAAAAAGCGAGATCTTGTTTTAATTAATTGTTTAAAGTATCTCATTCAAGATCTTATGGTGTTAAATTTTGATGATACAGAAAGGTTACTTAATTACTATATGTTGCTTTTGAACAATATTTGGTTTTTCCTTAATTTTATTGATATTACATGTTTGTTCTATTGGCTAAATAAATATATATATTATAAGCACCCAAAACAAGTTTTTGAAAGAAACCAAATAATTAAATAAAAAGAGAAGATTGGCTTCTTTGTTAAAATAAATTATTTTTTATTTATTTTCAAGGATTTATGGGATAACTTTACTTTGATATTCATTGCTATCACATTTGATATGAAAACAAGTACAAGATATCTTGCAAAATGATCTGGAAAAGGAAGTGTAATGTAATGTAAGTCGCTATCGTTAGCCTATCCCCTACCCCATTGCGCCTCTTTCTTTGCTGAAGAAAATGGACATGTAATGTGATTCGATTTGTTCTTTTTTTATCAGAAGTGGTTATCATCACTCTCTGCCTGATTGAGGGGGAAAAAAAACAAAAAAGGTTTAGTTAATTACTCTATGTTGTCCACTATATTACATAGAAGGCACTATCGCTATAATTAATAATGATCACTTGGCTTTTGAGGAGTGATCAAGATCAACCATACCCGTTGATTTTTTTTCCTTTATTCTTTAAGCTGTAGACTATATTATTCATAATCATAGGGAAATGATCTGCTGGAGTTGTAATTCGTGTGGTAATTAATCTTAACTCCTAGGGTAAAGTGTTAGATTAAAAACAATGGTTCCGTTCATTTCACTAATAATTAACTTACTTCGTTTGCCCCTCACCGGGTAGCCTAGTGGTAGAAAGAGGAAGAAGATTGTGTGCAGTCGTGGGTTCAAGCCTTAAGAAGAGCAACTTTTATTAAACTGATGTAATCTCTCTGGTGATGGTGGCTCATTCGTTAGAGCAGGTATCTCTAACACTATCTATGATCAAATCTAAATTTACAGTTTGAGTGGGTGGCTAAGTTGCCGATATTCAGACCCTGAGTTATCAAAATAAAATAATAATAAAATCTAAAGGGTTTAAAGGAAGTCAAACCTACCGCTAATTAACTCGTCTTGATTTTCTAATGCGTCCCACTACTGGACCCAGGAGCTCTTTTGTCGTTATCCCCATGTTTTAACATTTTCTTGCACTCTCTTTTAAGGTCATGTTTTTAACGTAAAGTAATAATCCTACTCTAGGATACCTTTTTTTATAATCGTTGCTAGCATCTCGAATCTCAATAATCATATTAGTAGCCTAAACCTACAATAACATATATATATGGAATGGTTCTCCTTCACAAGAAGAATTTGCTAGGCATTCAGGAATTTATTCATTTTATTATAATTGAAAAATCTGAGTTCCTTAATTGGGACAAAAGCTCTTATGCAAAAGTATGGGCTTTCATAAATGAGCAAAAAATTACACTGTTGTCTAACTAAATTTTGTGGTAAATCGCTTAAACAAAAAAAAAAGTCTCTTTTTATTGTAGGTTTTGGTTTTTTATTTTCATTCTAAAATTTAACGAAAATCTATTTTAATGAGTTTTTATTTTTTATTTTTAATTTGATTTTTTTCAGTTTTCATAACCTATGATAATTATAAAAGTTGAAACTAAATATATTTAAATTTTACAAATATTAGCATAGTTATTTATGAAATAATTTGTAAATATCAAATATTTACTTGTAAATATTAAAATTACTTTTAAGAATTAAAATATATTAATAAATAAATTTTAGTTTATACATAAATTTTTCATAGCTTTACTTTAATAATTAATTATTTAAATAAAATAAAAATTAAGATAAAATTACATATTTAATTAATTTATGAAATAATTTTATCTATAATTTTATTTAACAATTATCAATGATAAAAGCAAATTACATTCACGTTGACAATTAAATAAGTTTAATAAAAACAGAAACTAAAATCAAGAAATAAATAGTAAAAACTATAGTAGAAGAATATAAATGAAACTAAACTTAATGTCTAATAAAATATCATCTAAATTAGCATAGATACGAAAGCATTGGGGTTTACTTTATATGTACTTACCATAATAAATAATAATTGGGTTCATATTTATTTCTTAACAGTGTTTAATAAATTTGAAATGCAAATATATATACACTAAACTTGATATTCAAAGCAATGTGTATTACATAAAACATTCATTAGTATTGATTTATGGTAAAAAAAAAATAGCATATTCAAATTCATGATTGCCAATTTTTAAGTATTAAAAAATAATTTGAGATTTTTATGAGCTTTTCAGAATTAATAAAATTTGTTATTATTATTATTAATATATTCATTAAAGTTGTTTAATTTAATTAAAAGCTCTTATAGTGAAGAGACTTAATTTTTCCAAGTTATTACTATGAAGATTTGTGTTAAAGGGTGCAAAGTCTTATTCAAGGATCGAAAAGTACAAAAGATTATCATAAGGTGGAAGTAGTCATGATCCTAATCAATGTGGTGGAGTACAAAAAGCGCGACTATCAGAAGTGGAGTTCTAACATTAATTATGTAGTTATAAAAATGGAGAAACAACTTAAACAGAAATTATCGCACTGATCACATGCACTAGTAACTTTTAGAGACCTAATCAAACAAAGGGTGATAGAAGCATTTCCAAAACAAAAGAGGAACCACCTCTCAATCCAAATACGATATCTATTTGGATTGATTCATATTACCATTGAAAGATTCTAGAATATGCTATTGAGAGTGAAGTACTTATTATTAAAAGAGTGTTAAGTCTTCAAATAAAAAAGGATGAGGTAGAACAGCAGAGGGAAAACATCGTTCATACTAGCTAATACGGCTGTTAGACTGAGTTTTACTAATGTAGCTAATACTACTTTTGTGAAAAAGTTAGAGGTTGCTCCAACACAATTGTATCCTAGATTAGACTATGTGAATTGATGCTAATAGTTTTACAGTGAGCAGACTATGTTTCAGGTTATGTATGTTGTCAAAAGCCTAACCTTGATTTTGAATTTAAGGAGTGTTTCTATTTAATGAATATTATTTTTTAACATCTTTGATTATTGAAAATGGTAAGTGCTTCTCTTATTCTTATTTGTATCCAACTTCAGAATTTTCTTTTGTAGAGTTCGATTACTTAATGAATTATGTTATTAATTTTTATAATTAACATGCTAATTCTTTTTATAAATATGATTTAGCCTTTTTAGCACATTCAAATTTATACGTGGATTCGATTCTCTAAAATTTAATTTTTAATATCAAAACACGTTTTAAAATCATTCCAATTTTTTCAAAAATATTTTAATAAAGAGAGAAGATTTATTTAAAACAATTTGAAAATTTCTATTAACATAATTATGACAAAGTATATATAATATGCTCTAAAATACTTCATAAAATATTTTAATTAACATAAAATAAAAATACATAATTTTTATTGTCAATATTTGTGCATTTAATCGACAATAAGAGAGTAGTGTGCATTATTGATGATTATATGAGAGTAGATGGTTTAAAGACGCATTCTTACAGTGAGCTAATAAAAAAAAATGAATGCCAAAGTATTTAGTTTTCTTTTTTGTTGTATATTTATGAATGTTAAGACTACAAAGTTGTCAAATAGAAGAAAAGTTGCATGTTCACTTTCTCTTTCACCACCCTAGTAGGGTTGGTATGGAGCTAACTTTACTCCGAGCGGCTTTTTAATACCATAATAACAAAGCATAAGTGATGTCAGGTGGATTAATCCAACTACTTACAAACTGGCTTCGACGCCATCTTACCATATATACTAAAGAATAAGATAAGAAAATGGAGTACAGATTTTTTATGGTATTTTATTCTGTTTTATAAATTTTAATTATTTATTAACGCGAATTTCATGTAAGTCCCACATAAATAAATACAAAATTTGTATAAATAAATAATTAAAATTTATAAAATAAAATAAGATACTGTAATATTAGACAGAAAATTTTGCCCAAAAAAAAGCCAGTAAGAGTAAGAGGTGGGTGCTTTTGTTCGGGGAATCTTCAGTTAAAGTTAACGTTTTGTACTATTGTTTATCTCAACTTAATCACTCCAATTGATGACGATGATTGAGTTTGAATGTGCATTCATGAAAAAAAAGAGAAAGAATGATTCTCTTCTCCACTCATTTGGCCCTTTTCTCTGGCATCAATCAAAGTCAACTCCTCTCACCCACTACTTTTTTTTTTTTTGTCACTTGTTAAATGTGCCTTTTCCCTAATTTTCTTCTCCGCATGTTCACTCTTTCACTACATCATCTCTTCTCGACTACTTGCCTCTTCCGCGTCTCCGTCACTTTCTTCCAGTTTTTTCTATTGTCCGAGGCCATTCTCACAATAATTTCATGCCAACCCCTCCATCTCCTCGGTCATGATGAAAGATCTAGACTAGACTAGACATCTTTATCACACATAATAATCCCCTCTGTTCATCCAACAATCACTTATCCGTTCTTTCTCTGATTTTGACTGTCAGAACATCCCACTAGTTTATAAGTTAAACAGTAATTCAATTATGTATGAAAATATATAAAAATCATTGTGTTTGTGCATCAACGAGAAAGAAGGATCACGATAACAACGTAGGGTCATTATCACAATAAACCTGCCCAAGATCCAAACTAATGACAATTGATTGATGATGGGAAGAGGGGGCTTGGAGGCAGACGGGTGCGCAGGATAAGAGTCGCAAAATGTCAAACTCCAGACTCTACTTTATTATTATTTTTTATTATTGTTCGTACAATCTTATGTGAAAGGAAGTAGTAGTCAGCCATTTGTCATAGTCAGCGTCACGCATTCCCATATATACCACCACCTTCCTTTTCTTACCATCTTCTCCGCCTTTCTCTTTCATCTTCTTCGTCCTCTGCTCCTGCTCCTGCTCCTGCTTCTTCCTGGCTGATAGCGAACTCGGATTGATACATTAGTCTGTCACTCACTATCTCCTGGACTCTTTTGTCAACATGGATGGTCTGCCATCTGGTTATCGCCCCAACGTTGGTGTTTGTCTCGTCAACTCAGATAATCAGGTACACATAAAATCACTTCGCTTCCCTATCTTCACCTATGACCTACTCTACTCTGTTATATAATAATCAGTAGGGTAGACTCCTATTTTTCTCTCTTCTCCTTCTTCTTCTTTTCTTTTTCTTCAGTTTCTTGTTGCTAACTATTCTGCTCAATCTACTACGATCGCTTGCTGTGCAAGCTCTTGTTTCGATTCCAGTTAATTGCCCATGTTAACTTTCAACAGTTTTGGCGATTAGGAAACTGAGAATACTGTTTAATAGTTTCCAGCGGTGGTTAGTTCTTTTGTTCTCTTTTTTCTTCCATTTTTTTTAATTCCTAACAACTTGTTCTTGGTACAAGGTAATGCCTAATTTATATATTAATGACAAGGGGTAAACTATTTAAGTGCTTTAAATCAAAAGACAATATCTCATGGAACATATTCCAAGTTGAGTATGCAAATTGGTTCTCATAGACTAATATTAAGCTAGCGATCATGTCGTCTGGAATGATCCATTAGATGGTTGCAGTCAAAGTTTGACAATTTTAAATTGTGTATAGATATATCATGTACTGTGCATATACATATTCGTTTGGTGGTATGCTAGCTTGTTTACTTATAATACTACTCTTGTCATTTCATCACTTACCAGTTGGCAGGAATCTAATGGTTATAAACTTAGTGATTTCTTGTCTTTTTCTGAGACCTTGGATTGAAACTTAATTGGATTTGGAGTTGGTGGAACTCATCTTAGCTTTCAGTTCTTCTTTCCATTCTAAGACCCAAGGTTTAAGTGCTGTAACTGACTCAAGGTGATTTTAATTTTATAGGACAGTATAGGTGAAGTAGCTCCAATGTTTTCATGTGCATTTGTGACCCATAGACCCTCTTGCGTAGTTGAAGTTCATTCCACTTCTCTGTAAAATGAAATTAAAAAGAAGTTATGATTATCATTTTCACATAAAAACGAACTAACACCCGGAATCTGCATGGAGCTACATCAAAAGGGACTTTGGTGGCCGTAGAACCTGCCTAAGAGTTGTGACATTTTCCATGTTTTCAAATGTTGGCCTCAAGAAATTATAAATTGATTAGGTGGTCAAGTCTGATACAACTTTGTTTCTGTACCCTCTTGATTAACCGTACCTCGAGGTTTGTAATCATAGATAAAGATTTTATCTTTTGTGGTTAAACGTTATAATATGTACATACAGCGATACAAGTATCCTGATTGTGTATATGATGTTCTTTTGAAAGGCTAAATGAGGAATTAAAGGGATCATGAGATTTCAGTCATTCCTCTCTCCAATTTACAATTTTCTTCTTCCATCTGCATTTAATTTGAATGGTGTATCCGGAGAGATACTAACCTCTACAATTTATCTGCAGATTTTTGTCGCTTCCAGATTGAACGTTCCTGGAGCATGGCAGATGCCTCAGGTGGTACCACATTTTATATCTTTCCCTGAATTTATTATATAGATTTCTTTGCATAAGAAACTAGAAAGGAACACGAAAATCTAGTATTTAGAAACTAGGAACTTCGGGGAGAATTTTTTCTAAGCTCAGGAGTTACTCTACTAGTTAAATCTGCTACTAGGTTTAAAAATGTTACTAAAGAAAACCTTTTCCAGTGATCCGTATATTTCCTTTTAGGTTTATGATGCAGCTGCTAAAATTTTGGTATGTAACTGGTCACTTAGGTACCATGACCAATTGAATATCTATATGAAAGCTGTAATTGTATTTTGTCACATAAGAGCTAAGCTATTGATATTTCATTTGCCATAGAAATGAATCTTAATTCATTGCAATTTTCTCTTATCAGGCTCCTTTTCTTTTAATTATGCACCTTTTTGAGCTAAACTAGTTTGTGCACTTTGTGACTTTACATCATAGGGGGGCATTGAAGATGGTGAGGAACCTATATCTGCAGCCGTGAGGGAATTACGGGAAGAAACTGGGATAGTGTCAGCTGAAGTCATTGCTGAGGTTTGTAATTGACAATTTACATAACTAGTTGAAACCAAGCTAAATTATGCAATGATACTGATAGGAATTCAACAAGCATAATGATTTGTGAATATCAAAGCTCTTAAGATCCAAATCTGAGATGGTAATCATTGGCTTTCTGTCAAATTGCTGAATTACAGGTTCCAAAATGGTTGACTTACGATTTTCCGCCAGCTGTGAAGGCAAAAGTGAATCGTCTCTGGGGAGGTGAATGGCATGGGCAGGCACAGAAGTGGTGTGTATCTTGTCTTTCTAGCTTTCTCCACGATTTTCAAACTCCTGACATAAAAATTTTAGTCTTCAATGGGTCTGTTTACAAATATTCTAAGGTTTATGCCATGCTTTTACTATCTTGTTAAATTTTAAATGCTACCATTATTCAAGACCTGCCTCCTGCTTCTGTGATTATTTCATTTATCTGGCACTAGCTACCTCATTTTAGGTTTACCATGATGCTTTTTCTTGAACGTACACATGTAATAAATAAGAACCGCTTATATTCATGCATGCCGAACTAGCGATAATTCTACTTATCAAAGTTAAAGTGAGTACTTGATTTTATTGCTACTGCAATTCACCGCTGTAGCTAAGGTTCTGTTTTGTGTTCTAGGATCAGTGTATCTGTATGAAGTTTGTTATGCCTAGTTCTATTGTTTTTGGTTAGATTTTAATCATGTATGAGCACTTAATAAATTTGTCTGGCGGTTATTGTTAAGTGTCCTCTGATTTATGACAAGTTGGTGTCCAAAAATCTTAGGCGTGCTGTTAAGTTGGCTTAGTCATATTACTTTTGTGAAAAGTGATGTTATGTTCGTAATTTCTTAAAGTGGAAAATGACATGGATGTTTAGCTGTATGCAAGATTTGTTTGGAATTTTTGGGGTTACAATCTTAATTACATTAATTATTTTCTTGAAACTAATTGGACCACAATCATTATTCTGATTAATCATTTGGGAATATGGCAATTTTTAAAAAAATATTTCTGTAAGCAAATAGTGAGAGTGAGAGAATTGAAAAAGAGTATCCTCACAGATTTTACAGTTGTGATCTAAGGTATAAGAATTTTCAACATTGTTTGCTTTGATATATTATTTAAGGTATAACTTTGGACAAAACAACAGGTTTCTTATGAGATTAACAACAGATGAGAGAGAGATAAATTTAGCAAATGGCGCAGCAGATCCAGAATTTGCAGAGTGGAAATGGGCAAGTCCTGAAGAAGTTGTAGAGCAGGTATGCTTACTAAGGATATGAAGTTTTGTCCATATTATGAATGCCTAAAAGCTTTCTGAGATTTTGAGATGTAACTCGATTACAGGCAGTGGACTACAAGAGGCCAACGTATGAGGAAGTTATGAGAATCTTCAAGCCATATCTTACTAAAAATGCAGCAGCTGCTAAATGTAAATCCTCAAAGTGGTGAAATGTTATGTGGAATTTGTTTCTTAAGTTTCTCCCTCCCTTAGTTTTAGCAGTAGTTGAATCTGGACTTAGCAGAAGCTTGTTCTCTGTAAATGTTGTGTTGCTAATCAATTAAAAGAGACGGACCTGAGTTTTGCCATATTTAAGGAGGTCTCCTTTGTTGAATGAATTCACAAATTATATCCCACCAGCAAACAAGCAGAAATAGTATCGTCGTGACCCTTTCAATCATTCATGAGGTGATATTTCTAGTTCAAGCCTATTTTCCATGAGACATAATAATTATAGGGTTAAAGCCACTCAGCTTTTAATCATCAACTTCACTTTTTATTAGCATTCCAAGTAAGGGTTGCTCTTAGTTTTATAATTTATTAATCCAATTCGCAGATAAATGGTCATTTCAAATTTTTGCATGTGAGTTTTCTTTCAAACTTTTTTTTTTAAGGTGAAAAATAAGGCAAGTTGGATTATTAACAACGTGATCACTCAATATAAATGGTTAGAATTTGGAGATGTTTAATAATATGCAATCTTATTCTTAGTAGAGAGACAAGTTGGATTGCTTTTTCCGAATCATTCTTAGTTGATTTAGGCCTATTTTTTATGCTTTATTTAAGGAGTGTTTTTCAACTTAAGATTTTTTCGCCATTATTTCATTTAATGTTAGAAAAGAATTTCTTATGACAATAAATTCTTTTATGGGTCCATAGCCTAATTTAATATATTAAGTCAATTCATGAATTTAATTAGGTTACTTTTTTAGTTTAAAATATCTATGTGAATCTTGCATTTTTCAAAAGAATTATTCAAACAAGAAGTAATCCTCTAGCAGTTATTCTTAGGCTTCCTTCTCAGATTTTGTTAAACTATTTCTTATTTTGTACACAAAAGTAATTGATGGAAATGAAAAAAAAATTGAAATAATAAGGTTACATTTTGTAGTTAATGCAATAAAAATTATATTTGGATTAATGCCTTCTATATAAAAGATAAGTATTAATGGGATTTCCCCATTCTCAAAAATGCCTCAGCTTTGGTAAAACACACTACAAAGGCTAGAGGTCACTGCCGATTTCTTTTTTTTTTTTTCCTTACAAGGTAAAAGAGAACAAGAAGGAACTAGGGGAGAGATCAGCGATACAAGGCGCCGTGAGAATCACGGGCTATAGTGGTGAAGACAAGCGACGGAGCCGCTTGAAGCGTGTGGAGCCCAGGACTGGAATTAGCAGCTAAGGCAGCAAGACTGTCCGCATT
>JANSVB020000407.1:2481943-2495161 GCA_025504935.2 Erythroxylum haughtii
TTAAATGCTGGAACAATCATGAATGCATGTCACTATGTATGCATGTGCAATTAACTCATTTATCAATAACATAGAGGAAAAATATACGTGCAATTCAAATATAAATGCACCCAATCCTAACCCATCCGAATTACCGATATGACCCTCACGTCGGTAACGAGATGTTACAGTTTTAGTTCCTATGGACTCCAATCCTAATTTTGGAGCTTTGAAATTATTCGATAACTTTTCGGTTGCCCAAAAAAAATTTCAGATTGAATCCAGAAATCATTAAATGTCACCGAAATTGTTCAGATTTCATTTAAAAGTGTCACCTAAATCTCCAAATCATATTTTGGGGCTTTTAAAGCTCGTTTGGACTCATTTAGTAGCTTTTTAGAGTTTTCAAAAAAATTTCGAGATATTTCTAATTGACTCCAGAATCATCTCTAGTCTATTAGTGATCTCTATTATAACCTCAATAATACATTTAAACGCTAAAATTACTATAGTATACTATAAAATGCATGTACAACACATTACACAGTACAATCATCAAACTAATATATTACAATTGAGGTTATCATACCTATCTACGATAACGGAAACATTGAAGATTTCATTAAAGAACAATCCAGTGAGGATGAAGAGACAAAATCACTCTTCCAATTGATTCTTCTAAAGACGAGTATGAATTCTCTGATTCCTTAATTTCTGACAGTACTGAAGATGACATGTTATACATGTTATAGAAAAAATGTTTGAAGGTAGACTCTAGGCCTTTCTTTATTCCTCGACCTTATGTCCATATCCAATTACTATAACAAGACAAATATGATAAGCCAATCAAAGCTATCGAGTATATGAACACTGGATTATGTTGTAGTATTATGAAGTCCAACATTTTACCACTTGAAATATAGATATCTCATGATGAATATTTCACTGTTATTGACGGAAATTCTTTTAAGATTGGGCTTATAAAAAAAGAAAATAGGAATCCGCTTCTTCCTTGCTTGTGTGGTTTAGACCAAGGTTTTGGAAGTCATCTACTTGGCCTAGACATTCTGATTAGCATGGATGTCTATTGTAAGGCATCTCCCTTACAGATCTTACATACAAGGATTAGCGTCGTGCCAATTTTAGTGCTTATACTGATATCAGAAATGTGCTTGAAGTCACATAAGTACCACTTCCATACGAAGCCCTACGAGATCAATTTTTGGAATATTGTCTGGAGAACCATGCCCAGTTCTCACATCCCTATCCTTTATGGAAAAATCCTCACTTCTTCATCCATTTACCATTAAAAAAGAATAAGGATATCGATCCTACAAAAGGCTACTCATTCAGTTATGAACCTTGATTTGAAATTAGTACAAGAGGAATGTGCTATTATACTCCAACAAGGATTGATCAAGCCCACAAAATTTGATTAGACTTGTTAGGCTTTTTATGTGAACAAAAGCTCTGAACAGAAGCACGGAAAAAAGAGATTGGTAATTGATTTTGTACCTCTCAATTTTTTCCTACAATATGATAAGTTTCCACTGCCAAAGATTAGTACTTAAGTCCTGTTTCTCAAAGAAGTCACAATTTTCTCCAAGTTTAGTTTAAAACCATGCTTTTAGCAATTGGAAATTTACCCCTAGGTAAGATACAAGATAGTCTTCTGTATTCCTAATGCCCAATATCAATGGACGGTAATGTCATTTAGACTCAAAGTTTCCCCTTCATTATTAGGAGTCATGGAAAAGATCTATGAGCCCATTATTTCCTGTATCTTGGTCTATATTGTGGTATACTTCTAAACTCCAAAACCTAAGAAGAATACAAGACTCTACTCTAATCTTTTTTGGATCTTACAAAATAATATGAGATCATGCTCTTAGCCACAAAAAGTCTTATTGAGAGGAATCAAATATAATTTTTGGGTATGAATTTTCATAATGAGTTCTATCAGCCCAGTTCACACATAGCCAGTGAATTATTAAACTTCCCATATGAAAATCTCATCATTAAATAAATTTAACAATTCTTTGAAATTGCTAACTATATCAGAGATTCCATCCCCCGCGTGGTTGATTATATATCTCCTTTATTCTGAGGAAGAATCCACCACCATGAAGTAAAGATCAAACCAGAGCCATACAGTACTTAAAGCAAGTCCGTCAGAATCCACTTGCTTTAAAGATTTTTGACAAAGGCTAGTGCATTATACAGACACATGCTGGTAACCATTATTGGGGTGTTGTCCTAATTGAAGAGATTGATGAGAAAAGGCACTACTGTGGCCACGTTAGCGGCCAATTCAAAGAATCAGAAAAGCATTACCACGCTACTTACAAAGAGATTTTGGGGGGTTAAAAAAGACATCAAAAAATTCAACTTTCATCTAAACCCTTACCACTTTCTAATTGAAATGGACAATAAAGTTTTTTTGAAAATTCTCCTAAATAGTTAGTTGCTTCGATGACACGAATGATTTTCTCGCTCTCTCTCTCTCTAAGGCAGAGGTCTTATGTTTCCATATTAACTTATTCAATTAATCATATCCGTATAGCTGAACATAAAGCTTATTCAAAGTAAACACAGAAAAATTGGATGACTCTTCTTTTAGTGAGATAAAAAGACCAAATTATCACCAGATATCTAGAGTGTATAATTTTGGATTAATTGTCAAATGAAACAACCAAAACAATACAGTTTCATATTTGGATTTAGATTGATCATAAACTTAAGAAATACAAAGCACCTTCAACTTATACTCACCTACATAGTTGATACGAGTCTCTAACCAAAAAATAGATATTATAATGATTCTTTTTAAAAATATTTTGAAACATTTGAATCTAAATTAAATTTTGATAAAAATGTTAGGATCCAATTTAATTATTTTTCTTAATGTAAACAAAACTATTGTTAGGCTAAAGTTTAAAACTTTTGAGATCTTTGTTCTATGTTTGACATTGCAAAAATGATTATTAAAGTATATTTTTATAATCGATATAATTCATAAAATGATTATAAACTATATTTTTATAATTGATAAAATTGGCACCAATTTTCGTACCATGGTCAAGCTTACATCTTTTATGAGTAAATTTGATACAAACATAAAGCTGTTACTAAGCCAGTAATTAACACCTAATTATATAAAATAAAAGCAAGTATGACTAAATCTCAAAACTCTCAAATAAAATCTAACGAGATTGAAAAGCAAAAGATGGTTTTTATAAAAATATTTGACAAAGATAAATCATATATTTTTGCTACTGGATAAATCATGTATTACTTCTACTTCATGAGTCTATCCCATAAACACACTGACCGTAGTCACCATATCCATGCTATGAGCTCTCATCTTCCCATGGAAACAGAGTAGAGTCAGGGTCTGTGTCTGTGTCTATCCTTCTGTTTCATGAGAACCGAAGAGGCTCATTCAGGGAACCTTGTTTCTGCCATTCTCTTTTCTTTTTTATAAAATAAAAGCTCCGTGAATATAGGGGATACGACAAAAGTACGCAATTTTAGGAGATAAATGAAAAGTTAGTTTTCGTTTGAACCACACATCCACTCTGCTTTTTTTTTTTTACGCTGCATTCAACATCAGCCTCCCCAATCCAACCTTATCCCTTTCGAGGAATAGTCTCGTCAATATCAAATGCATCTGACTTCCTTATTTTATTAAGTTTTGTATTCTGATGTATCCAAGCACTGTAGAAGACTACGACATGTCATATAATAGTCTTGTTACTTTTGTCCGTTTCAGACCACATCCCAGTTGACACCTTCAAGATCTCGTGTCCGCTTCCGTCTTCTATATAAACCACAAATGCTCCCACACCCCTGCCCACATGAACCTTAAATGGTTTCAATTAAACCAGGAATTTTGTGCATCTTTATTTATGCTTAATTTCTTGGTGGCTTTCCTCGGCACCTCCCCCATTGTCGAGCTTTTTCGTCTTGTTGTTTACTCCCAAACAATAAGGTTTTCTTTGGTTCCCTCCTCTCTGTTACTTGAGATTACTTGCGTTATGTGGGATAGACCTTTTTTTCTTTTCTTTTTCTTTATGGGTTTTGGATCCTTTGATTAAAGATTGATTTTTGGTTATATTCTCATGACTTTTTGCTAAATTTTCCGGTTAAAGATTGGTCTTCTAATCTTTGTTTTCCTTTATTCCTTTTGGGCTTTGTTAATTTTTGCAGGCCATGCTTGGCAAGGAGTTTTTTACCGAGTATGGGGAGGCGAGCCAGTACGAGATACAAGAAGTAGTGGGGAAGGGAAGCTATGGAGTGGTTGCGTCCGCCGTCGACACTCACACTGGTGAGAGGGTTGCCATTAAGAAGATGGACAACATCTTTGAACATGTCTCAGATGCAACACGTATTCTGCGTGAGATTAAGTTACTTAGGCTTTTAAGACACCCTGATATTGTCGAAATCAAACACATAATGCTTCCTCCATCTCCCAGAGAGTTTAAAGATTTATATGTTGTTTTTGAGTTGATGGAATCTGACCTTCATCAAGTGATTAAGTTGAATGATGATCTTAGTCCTGAACACCATCAGTTTTTCCTCTACCAGCTTCTTCGCGGTTTGAAGTATATCCATTCAGGTTAGACCTCTTTGAGCTTTAACAGAGTTTGTGAGTATTTAAATGCAGCATTGATTTGAAAGTGAGAATTCTCTTAGCTTTATGTTAAAAATGGGGCTGACGCTTGGTTTTATTTGTGTGTTTCTTCACTTCTCTGCAGCTAATGTCTTTCATCGTGATTTGAAGCCAAAAAATATTCTTGCTAACGCTGACTGCAAACTGAAACTATGTGATTTTGGGCTTGCCCGTGTATCATTTAGTAATGCCCCTTCTGCTATTTTTTGGACGGTACGTGTCTTCGTGGTGCAGTGTAGCTTGTATTTCTCTGGTTGTTTTATGAAATTGATTATTGTTTAAATTATACGAAATGAGATCTTACCATTTGCTGACTAACGCCTTCATTGTCCAGGATTATGTGGCAACTCGATGGTACCGTGCACCTGAACTCTGTGGTTCTTTTTCCTCCAAGGCACGTGTATACAAGTTATTTTTGATTTTTCCCTGTGAAATTGATCATCTGTTCTGCTTTTGGTAGCCACTTTATATAACTTGCTTATAACTCATCTTATCTGTTTTCCTTTAGGATTGTGTTTTCTTATTTAGTGCATATGGGCTCACGTTTTCTTCTCTTTATCAATCTTGTTTTGTATGGTTGGATGCTGCTTGAGAATTCAAAGATAGAAACTCCATACCTACTTCTGCAATAACTGTGGAAATAAACTGACTGAACCGTGTAAAAGACCAAATGCGATACCCATTTCTTGATCATTCACTTGCTGACCTGTTTCCATTTGGTTCCTGTAACTTGGTAAAAAAAGTCCATTAAATATGCCAATTTGATTGCCGGCCTTAATAAACTCGTCGTCGATCCAAGCTTCATGCTTCTTTGTATGTGGTTAATGGAAATTGACCCATTCGCTGGTGGTTTGTTATGGGCTGTATGACATTACCTGAACACTTCCAGTAGACTTACCTTGGACTGCTTAATTAAGAAATCATCAGTGTTCTTCTGCTATTGGATTTGTCAAACAAAAGAATTCCTCACGAATTTCTTAAACTTTCTGCTTACTTTATTAACCTGGAGTAACAGTCTTCTTCTTGTTGTCCTTTTCTTTATTGGTTTTGCTCGTCACCTTCACCCTACTAGCTATCGATTCAAGGCTGTTTCTGAAACCTTTAACCGGACAAGTGCGTCATACACGTCTAATTGATGTAGGCAGAGGCAGAGGTTAGGGCAGCAAGTTCAAATTAGGAAAGAAACATAGGTTTAATAAATCAATTTGGTCATATATTGCCCTGCATCACTTGTTCACTTAAATATGGTTGCTTCTGCAAACATAAGAAAATTTAGTTCTGCATACCCTTTTTTTAATTTGTCCTTTTTGGCATATGTATATCTAATGAAAATTTCGTTGCTTATAATGGTTCCTTTGCAGCATTAACATCAATTCAAGGTTTCACTTATGGCATGTGTTGACCGTTATGGCTTGTGTTGGCCGTTCTAACTGTTATACTTGACACAAGGCATAAATTGCCCAGTCACTTTCATGAATTTATGGACTGTCTAAAGATATATTATAGATAAATTCTTGCATTTGTTTGTTTCTTTCCTCCTCATACCCTTGCCTTTTTTTCTCTTTAACCTTATTTCTCCATTCTTATCACTACTTCACTCCCCTCTCTTGTTTAATGATTGTGGCTGGCATATATTCTTTAAATTGTGGAACTGGGATATATTCTGCCCCAGTGCTACTGCTGACGCATTCACATTATGCCACGAAGAGCTGATGTGCATGTGGTTACACACTTTCGGATATACCGGTGATTATTGCTATTTTTGGGGGGGTGGTAGATTGCTTATTGTTCTAGTTATGCCACAATGTCAGTGAAATGATCTTTCAGATGAACATCGATTCATTTCCTTTTCAAAATATTTATTTAGCTCATGCTCATCCTAAGCATTCAAAGTCACTGAGTATTTGGAGAAGCTGCAGTACCTGTTGTTTCAGACACACGCATTAGCTCAAAAGATGTAGTGGGCATTTTTCTGTCTTTAGTTAGCGATTCCTTTCAGTATTAATTAACAGTGAACAGAGCTTAATTTCTTCATCAATGAGTTTAACCTGATTTCGGATCTGGATGTAACTTAATTTTTTGGTCATTGTTTTTATTCTTCTGCAGTACACTCCTGCCATTGATATTTGGAGCATAGGATGTATATTTGCAGAGTTACTGATGGGAAGACCGTTGTTTCCTGGAAAAAATGTGGTGCATCAATTAGACCTGATAACTGATTTGCTTGGCACCCCTTCTCCTGAAACCATTGCACGGGTTTGTTACATTATCACCTTCTTTTGTTTGGCCACTGAGGAAAATCAGTGCCATTGTTCATGACTTGATTTGGTAGTCTCCACAGTTATGCTCTCATTTCTCAACCATTTGGTTCTGTTTTTGGCTTGCAGATTGGGAATGAAAAGGCAAGAAAGTACCTGAGTAGCATGCGGAAGAAGAAACGAATTCCATTGATTAAACGAATTCCAGATGCTGACCCATTATCTCTGCGTTTACTTGAGCAGTTACTGGCATTTGATCCTAAAGATCGGCCATCCCCAGAAGAGATAAGATTTAGTAGAACCGATAGTTTAAAATTTATTGGAAACTTTTCCAATAAGATCATATTGAATAATTTGAAATGCATCAACTATTCCTTCTTAACACTGGCATCTGTTCTTTCTCCAGGCATTGGCTGATCCATATTTTGATGGTCTGGCGAATAAGGAAAATGAACCATCAAGGCAGCCTATTTCAAAATTCGAGTTTGAATTTGAGAGAAGGAAGTTAACTAGAGATGATGTACGAGAGCTGATTTACAGAGAGGTAAGTAAACAGTGTGTAATAGTTTATGCTCGAATTGGTGGTGCGCCCCGGTCCTTTCTATTCTAATAGTTGAAGCATACAGATTTTGGAGTATCATCCTGATATGCTGAAAGAGTACCTCCAGGGCACTGACCAGACTCACTTTATGTATCCAAGGTCAGTCTTTGATCAAAATAGCTGTTAAAATTTTTTGGCTGTTAAGTGAAACTGGGGAAGGGAGAATCATGAAAGAATCACTTGATTGGCTGTGGATATTAGAACACAGTTAGTACTGTTCAATTGGATTGAATTTCCTTCTTTGAAATGCAGTAGGTCGTCTTATACTTCCATCTTTGAGAAGGTCACGATGGTGGGAAGTTCATTTTAATCTATTTTTGTTGTTCCAATCTCCTTTCCGTTTTTGACTGTGGTCAATTGGATTGTTGCCTTCCCACTTTGATCGAATCATGACTATTGGAAGAAGGTTATAGAAATCAAATTTCCCGTCAAAGTAACAAAACCTGACAATTTTTTATGATGATTATTCTTGAAGAGGTCAGAATAGGCTTGACAATATTGGCCCAGCTTGGTCAACCTAAAGTTAACGGGAAGGTTCAGATTGATCGGACTTCAGGCTGGGGTCAGGCCTAGGGGGCCGACATGAAAGGCCCGACCCACATTGCCATGCTGACGTTGTTTTTGGGCCGAGTTGGTCCATTACTATCCCTAAGTGATTTTAGTGTGTGTATAGTGTTTCCGTATGGCAAATTATTGTTTCAAAGAGAATTCGTTTTGCAATCCCTGGCTAGCATCAATTTTTGATTATTCATATCTTAGTGTTTCACTTTTAGAAGAAGAATGATTGTTACAATTTAAAGTTGATTGCATTAGTTGAGTGCCTGCCTACTATCTTGTTTTATTTTCTCTTATTTCTTGTGGATAACTTTGTTCGAATAATCTCTTTCAGTGGTATTGACCGATTTAAGGAACAGTTTGCTCATCTTGAGGAAGTTGATGGGAAAAGTGAAAGAAATAGTCCTTTCCAGAGGAAGCATGCCACCTCGTTACCAAGGTATTCATTTGTTTCTTTTGATCTCCTCAAGTATACTTTTTAAGTACACCTTTTCCGATTCATTCTGCCTATAAATATTCACAGGGAGAGAGTCTGCACATTAGATGAAACTGAGAATGATGTAAAGCGAAATGCAGTGTCTCTATCTCGTGCATCCACACTGAACACTGCAGAATCACAGGCAATTGAAGATCTGCAGTCTGCACAGAAAAATGCTATAGCAAAGCAAAACAGTACTACTAAACCCAAGTGCGGCACCCGTAGCCTGTTGAAGAGCAATAGCATTGTTTCAAGGTGTGTTGGTCTCATCGGAAATGAACGCGAGGTACACGCCCTCTGATTTCTGAGTGAAGCCTGTTTGCATACCAGGGAGTGACCTGTGGCAATAAAAGTAGTCAGCCTCAAAACTATCCTAGCTGGTAGGATGTAGGAGTCTCTGTATAATTGTTACTGCCATCAACATTTTTAGTGCTCGCACTCCCATTGTAAGAGTCGAGTTTAATATCAAAGTATGCCTCGAAAAGGGGCACGAAGATAAATGTCACGGCAATGAGTTCATAGCTTAATGTTGCAAAGCATGTAGATTATATACTTCAAATTGTTGACATCAATTTGTCCACCAAATTTGCAGCCGTTAACCAACCGACGATCTCTGATGAGGTTTGAAATTTAAACTGAAGTTGAAAGGCTGATGCTGACACAAATGCTTCCTCAATTCGGAAAGGACAGAGACACAATTCCTGACTACAAACGCGCGCTCTGTGTGATGCTTATTTGCCAATTGTTTCATGCATATGATATTGCAGTGAACATAAAATAGCCTGGCGATTTTTCATAACTTAATCAACATAAAAGACTTTGGAGTCATCGGCTAAATACGGAACATGTAAAGGAGGTGCATACCGTATACAGCTTTGAATGGTGTCATGAAAATGGTAGAATGATTCTGCCAGTGGCTTCATTGAGAAGGATACTCACAAGCCATCTAATTGAAAATAAGTTAAAAACTTTTGTGTACCTATTCATTTAGGGATAAGATGTTGTGGACAAGTGTAAGGACATCCTTTGCATACCAAACAATTCTTGCCAACATTTATTGATAAATGGTACCACGATCACTAGTTATTGTTTCTGGCATATCATGTAATTTACACGCTTAATCATAAAAGCTCTGGCAACCTTAATATTGGAATAGAGGTGACTCAAATGTATGAACTGAGCATATTCGCTCAATTGATCAACATATAAGTTAATAAAATACCCATTCAATGATAGAGTTAAAAGAAATTTCTTACGGTAAAAATCATTACCAATAATATAAATAATTATGTCAAATTGTCAAGAATATTTAGATCTATTGCGGAAGCATCCTCAAGTCTATGAGAACAATGTGATTCTGGAGTCTTGTGGTTATTCGTCTTTCATGTCAATATCTAAGTCTATTTTTTCTCAAGAACCTTCACTTTTCTAACTTATGAGATATCAAAAAAGATAATCACACATCTAACTTGATGACCAAAACCTTAATTCTTTTTATAGAGTTTCTTATTTCTATTTTGGCCCATTATAAAATAGAAATCAAACTATTGGGTCTTTACACATTAAAGCTCATACTTTTTAAGATGTCATAGCCCAAAGCATTCAACCTTAATAGATCAGTTTAATTGGGCTTAACCTTATGATAACTCATAATATACAATTAATTTTTATATATGTGTGCCCACACGTTGGACTAAATCCAACATTAGATTTCAGTAGACCATCATTTGGTACTAATAAAAGTTGCAACAGTCCTGGTGAATCAATCGCCTCATTTTTATTACGATGGCAGACTTCAGAGCATTAGATAAATTCTTAGGCATAATGTTGCATTTTTGGATAGAAGTACATTTGAACCTTTTTTATACTTACCTACAATATCAACAACCTAGTCAAAAATTACGTTGAAATGCAGGACTCAGGGAAGTTTAGTAGTACGTAGTCTTACCCTTAATTAGTAGAAAAACTATTTTAAAAACCCTTTTTTATTTGTACCTATAAACCTCAAATGGCCTCCCATTATTGTAGCGTGATATAATGAAATTATTCAAGTTTCTAAGACCGGTAAGTTGTCCGCCATTATACGTCCTTTCCATTGCAAAACATCATTAGACTAAGTGTGAGTTGAATTTGGATCAACACCCTTTTGTAAGCATGTCACTAACACATTTTATAACACATTTTATATAACATGCATCTAGGAGACAAAGTAGATGAGGGCTAAAGTGAAAAGCTTAATGAGTTTAAACTTTGATATTCAGGGTGTTCGAGGCAACGGAATGGAATAGGTATTTTAGTTGTCAAGAAACTCATACATTATGTTGTAGGGATAAAGAGGACTAATAATATGATTATGGCCTTAAATATTGTAGTAAAAGGTGTTGTTTTCAATGAGATGTATGCTTATGCGCCCTAAGTAGGATTGTACAAACAACTTAACTGCCAAATTTAGGACGAATTAGATAAGATGATTCAACAGATGTTTTCTGATAAGAGAGCTATTTTAGGAGGAGATTTTAATAGTTATATAGGGGCAATCTTAGACGGGCATGAATTCATAGGAGTTTTAGGAATGTTGATAGGAATGATAGTGAGATTGTTTTTTTAGATCGGTAGCATTTGAGTTAGTGATCACCAACTCATTTTCCAAGAAAAATGAGGAACACTTGGTGAATTTTAAGAGTAGAATTATGAAAATTCAAATTGAATAGTTTCTCATAAGGCAAAGCAATCAACCTAATCGCAAGGATTGCAAAGTGGTACCTAACAATAGCTTGTCAGCTCAACATAAATTGTTAGTTATGGATCTTATAATTAACGATTAGAAGAAGAAGAGAAGTCCTAGGAGTTGTACCAAAGTTAGAAGATGGAACTGAAAAGGGATATGGTGGAATAACTTAGGGATGGAATATTATATGGGGAAGAATAGAAATTGGAAGGAGATGCTAACCAGATGTGGGAGAGAGAAGTAACTATTTTAAGGAAAGTAGCAAAGAGATCTTTGGTGTTCTAAAAGGCCTAAGGGAAGTAAGATAAAGTCTTAGTGGAAGAATGAAGATATGCAATAAAATGTTAAGATCAAGAAGGTTGCCTATAAAGCTATATTGGATAGCACCACAGAGGTAGAGAGGTTAGTTAATGGAAAAAGTTACAAACTGGCAAAGGAAGAGGGAAAGAAGATAGTCTCAAAAGTTAAAAGCTAAAAGCGGAGCTTACACAAAATTATACCAATGATTGGAAACTAAAGATAGAGAAAAGGATCTTTTTAAGTTGGAAAGAGTTCAGAAATAGAAAGCGAGAGACTTAGATTAAGTCTGTTGTATAAAAGATGAAGCAAAGAGGTGCTCGTGGCTAAAATGACATCAAAGAAGATGATAAAGATACTTCTATCACCATTTCAAGGTGTAGAAGATAATATCTCTTTAGTTGATCTTAGCCCGTCCCAGAGGTATTGTAACTTGTTATCAGTAGATCGTAAGGGAAAAAGTTAGAAGAGCTTTCACGGAGATAAAGAATAGATGGGAAGTAGGGCCTGATGAGATACCCGTAGAGATGTGGAAGAGCCTAGGTAAGCAGGGTCTTACTAAGCTAGCCAAGCTTTTCAATGTGATCCTTAAGTTCGTTAAATGTCAAATGAGTGGAGACATAGTATGCTAATTTCTATATATAAGAACAAAGGAGACATATAAAGTTGTAACTATAGAGGCATCAAACTACTTAGTCACACCATGAAATTTTGGGAGAAGGTGATTAAGATAAGAGTAAGGAAGGATGGAAAACCAATTTGGATTCATGTTAGGAAGGTCCACGATAGATGCTTTACATGTCCTTAAAAGATTAATGGAATACTACAAGAAAAGACAACATAACATACATATGATTTTTATTGACTTAAAGGAGGCTTATGACAAGGTACCTAGGAAAATCATGTGGAGGTGTTTAGAAAGTAAGAGAGTTCTTGCAACCTATATTCTAGTTATTAACGGTATGTATGGAGATGTAAAGACTAAGGTAAGAGTGATAGGAGGAGATACAGATCATTTTTCTATCAATATTGGGCTACAATAAGACTTCTCATTGAGTTCTTTTTTATTTATATTAGTGATGGATGTGCTCACTAAGAATATCTAAGGGGATATACCTTGATGTATGTTGCTTATTGATGACATTGTTTTAATGGAAGAGACAAAAGAGAGTGTCAGTGTCAAGCTAGAACTTTAGAGGGATACATTAGAGTCAAAAGGTTTTAAATTAAGCAAAACTAAGACTAAGTACTTATAGTTCAACTTTCCAGGCTATAGGTTGGCTTCCAATATGAAGATAAAGATTATTTTAAAACTTATACCACAGAAAGAATAATTTTAAGTATCTATGTTCTATGATCCAAAGTAGTAGAGAGATCGATGAGGACATTGTTCATCGTAGTAGATCAAGATTGCTTAAATGGAGAAGTTTATCAAGATTTTTATGTGATAAAAAGATACCATTCAAGCTCAAAGGTAAATTCTATCATGTAGCGATTGGGCGGATGGGAGAGATTATTAGCCCATCAAATAGGTTTATAGTCATAAATTAATGGTGGTAGAGATGAGGATGCTTCATTAGATATACAATCTTACTAGAAGAGATAAGGTCTAGAATGTAATGGTAAGAGAAAGATTAAAGGTGACTAATA
>JANSVB020000407.1:2548805-2566321 GCA_025504935.2 Erythroxylum haughtii
TATTAATTTATTATTATTAATTTATTTAATAATAATAATAATAATAATAATATTATTATTATTATTAATTACATATTTTCACTCATATTATACTGTAGGGGCAATTTCGTCATTCACACTATTTTTTATTCTGTCCATTGCAACCAAACACATTTAAACTGTTCTGTCTACCACAATCAAACACCTTACTATCTTCAATTTTTGTTCTGTTCTGTCTTCAATTTTCTGTCCCGTTCTATCTCTACTTCCTGAAGACAGTAACCAAATGCAGCGAAGTGCAAAGAAAATGTTATATAGCACTTAACACAAAGAAAGATAGAACACATATAATAAATTCAGATATTATCACAGGCATTGGAGCAAAGTTTCATTACTTAAAAACTTGACAAAAGCTAATGACCGTGAAAATATATTATCAACAAATGAACAACTGTTAAGAAATGAAATCTAAGGAAGAAGATGCCAAACAGAATGATGGAAGAATGGTTTTCATTAACTCAAAAAATATCACTGTACAAGGCTCTAAATATATACAGCTACTGTAGCTAATCTTGTAACTAATCTTTAACTAATTACAGCTATACAATTAATTCTCTACAACAACCGTCACGAATTCATATTTGAAAAATAGAACCAAATAGTATACCTCCATGTTTCTGATAGCTCATCGTAGTCCACTGTCAATTCTCGAAAATGACATATATTCTTAGTGACAAATAGCATGATGTGAGGAACCATATGATCGTGATGATCATAAAGAACTTTTCTTGCAAAGAGATTAGGAGAGCTACTATGGGTAATGAATCTACCAAAATTGCCACATCGAGTTGGATCAATAACAAAACCCGTTCCTCTATCAAAAAAGTAATCTTTCCCTTGCCCCAATTGATCTTCCATGAAAATTTCTCCTATATACTCGCACACAAAACTTTCACTAGGAATTAAGGACCTAGATCTAAATTTTATACTTAGACCTAGATCTAAATTTTATACTTAAATTAGAAATATTCATAACATAGCATGTTTTGGAATACTTTCACTTCACACATATCACATATGTGCAAACGCACATAAGCAGTGAAGCCAATAAAAAAGAAGCTAAGTTAATAAAAATTTGATTCAGTAATCTGCAATAAATATGATAACTAAGTTGGATATACAAATGTAACAATGAAGAAAAACGCGATAAAAATAGGATATTTTGATTCTAACGCATAGTGTGCTGGGAAAAGAACCTTAAATTATTGCTCCATATTATTTTTATATTTATAAGTTTTAAATAGATGATACAATAGCAATAATATTTCAGTTCGCATTTCATGAAAATATTTAATACTCATTTACACGCCATTACAAATAATTGTCAATTGATTTTACCGAACATCATTAAAATATTTTAGCTCCCTTTCGACTTCCCATAACGTCAAATGCGCTATTTTTAATTAAAACTCAGTTCAAGTTGGCTCAAGTCGGACTCAGACTTAAACCAGGCTGTTTGAGTAGGTTGAACTCAAGCATGGGTCAACTGCTTAATTCCAATTGAACCTCAGACTAAGCCTGGACCCCAACAGAAGCACCCGGGCCGGTTCATTACCACGGTCTATTGCCATCCTTGCTGCCCGTTATACAGTCCCTGGATAGAATATAGTGGCATAGTCCCACCTTCACTAGAGATTTGCAGCTTCTAACCATGTTTCGAAACGTGCACTTCTGGTACCGATCACTCAATGCCTCACAAGAATTCCCTCGTGTAGCTCTTCGCCGCTTCAATGATCGTGCTGCAAGTTTGTTCCCATCCTTAGGACTTTCCACAACCCCACAACTTGAACAACAAAAACAGCAGAGTGGAGATCAAGGAGGCAGTGAGAATACCGGAAGCGGTTCATCAGCAGCAGATCATGTGGTCAGCAAAGAGATCATATTGCCGGCAGGACTCCAGAGAGAGTTGATGCCTAATCATGTGGGCGTAATCTTAGATGGGAACCGGAGATGGGCTCGGTCCAAGGGCTTGTCGTTGGTGTCAGGTTACGGTGCGGGGGCCAGAAGCTGGAAGTTGATGTGGGATCTGTGTCTGAAATGGGATATCAAGGTTTTAAGTGGTTTTTGCTTCTCCTCCGAGAACTGGGGTCGACCTAAAGTAATCTTGTTCTAATCCTACCTTAATATTCCAGCTTGACTATTTCCATTTTAGACATTGCATACCTTTAGAGCTTTTAACTTCCATACTGTCATTCGTTAGTGATAAGAAATGGTTCCGATTTCACTACAGGAAGAGGTTGAGATTGTCCTGAGCGTGCTGGAAAGGACGGTCAAACAGGAACTGGAAACTTTTATGAGGTACACATATTTTATTAATGTTTTAAATGTTTATTTAACAAGATGGGCACGTTGGCCATGCATTTTTCAGTTTCCGACGCAATTTTTAGTTCATGTGCATACTGACATCTCAACCTAAAAAATTATTAAATTATCTACAGTGATGACAAGTCTTTTGAAGGCTTGTATTGACCATTTTTTAAAAAATTTCTAATAAAAAATTTAAATTTTAAAAATTCAACCGTATTACATCACTATAAAATTGATATATAATTAAAAAGATATAAAATATATCCACTAAATCTCAACTTTCCTATAACAATAATGTATTTTATCAAGACTCAAAAAATAAGTTGGTGAAGAAATTCCTGAGTCCCTATATAAGAGGAAGAAAATAAACCCTTTTTAAGCAAATTGACCGGTTGCGGTTTCCTATCATAAGAATTATATAATACAAGCCCGATCAAAAATTAAGCTGATTTTTTTAATTTCGATTAGATCAATCATTCGGTTCAGTTTTTAAAACATTAAAATTTACTGTAATCTATTATTAAATTTCCGATAAACAAAAACATTGTATATTATTATGTGTTATTAATGAACTTTCTATACAGCTAGGACACATGACACATTTAATTTGATAAATATTTAATAGATTTTGGGTATCAGTTGATCTAATAGAAGTCCATTAGATTCTAATCAAACAAACGTGTTGTGACTTGTGAGAGTAAAAAAAACTTGGTTTTTGTCATCTTTAACAGGAAAAATATTCGACTGTCTGTAATAGGCGACGTTTCAGGACTCCCTAGGTCCTTGCGAGAAGGCATATTCCAGGCAGAGGAGACCACGAAAAACAACGACAGTCTCCACTTGGTAATGGCAACCAACTACAGCGGTCAGAATGACATTGTTCAAGCCTGCCAACGAATTGCAGCGAAGGTGAAGGATGGTCTTCTTGATCATAACCTCATTACGAGGTCACTATTCGAGCAGGAACTCGGAACACAATGCGTGAAGTTTCCATGTCCTGACCTTATTATACGAACAAGTGATGAGCAAAGGATAAGTAATTTCTTCCTCTGGCAAGCAGCTTATGCTGAACTGTATTTTGCACCAGAACTGTTGCCTGATTTTGGAGAGGCTGAATTTGTGGAAGCTTTGGTATCCTTTCAGAAGAGGCAGAGGCGCTTTGGTTCATGTTAAGTATGTGTTTCCAAGGACAAAATCCATTTAGATAATAACACCATGTCAATGTAGATTCAAATGCGGATAAATGACAAACGAACACGCTTGCAATAATGATCAATTATATGGACTTATTGTTATATGTACACCTACACGTATATCTATATCTATATATGTGACATTTTAAATGTTAAATCCAGCCCCATATTATTTATTGCATCAACTATTATTTCAATTTCATTATATATATCAATGCTTTGTATTTACTCCTTTCTATATAAAAAGTGAATCCTTTTGAATGCATCTTGATATGTATTTTCAAATTTATAATGAATTTTCTCATCATTTAAATAAAATTAATTTGTTTTTCTAGAATATCATATTGTGTCAAATATTTCATAATTTTCTAGTAACATTTTAATATAATAATCATTAACTCAATTCTCTAGAACTAGAATTCGAATGAAAAAGAGGATTTTAATTTGATCACATAGCATCAAGAATCCTCATACAATATAAGATAAAAGAATCACTTATATCATCCTTGTTGATCGATTATACACGTGGTTTGATCTACTTGTTATTATTACATTTTAAACTCTCTTTTATCATATTGTTTTATCTTATAATACAGTATAGATGATAATGCAGGAACATTAAATACCTAACTTGAGTTTACTTGTAATCAATTAATCTTTTAGAACTTACATATGATATGTTAAGACAAATTGAGTGAATGCATCCTTTCTTCAGATTATGTCATACTACTAAACTCTTTTACCCTTTAATATACTTTATATCAACATTAATATTTTCAACCTTGAGGTCTTGTTTTTCACTAAGATAAATTATTTAAAAGTTGTATCACTTTCATTCATATAAAGTAACAAAGGTGATTACCTATGTAGAAAGATTTCTTGTATCTATCTAACAAATTCTTTTATCTAGAATCGATTGTTCAATACACATTCCAAAAATTATTCTATAAATGAACACCTAACAAAAAGTCAAGTATTCACATATTTGAATCCTATGTAATCCTTATTGATAACAAGCATTGCGAATGTTCACAAGGAGAAAATGACACAAAACTAAAAATTAAATCCTACATAAAATTGATGAACTAACATGCATAGAAAATGCATATCTAGGAATTGGCTTGATTTTCAAATTTACAATCAATTATGTTGTAGTAATATACTCCATATTCATTTATATTTGAACTACTATGTCCTTGATATAATTATTCTTGATATGTATGCATCTTGTTTTATGTTCACTTTTGTAGTGGCTCATATTATTACTTTTTGATACACTTATTTTTATACAATATAGTGTAACTATTGATTGCAATAAAACAAGAATTTTCTTTATCTCTTCCTGTTCTTATGGTATCTGAGGATACTGGCTATTTCTTAGGCCCTTAACTTTAATAATATACATTATAAAAACTATTTACAATATTGCATATAAAATCATTCAAGTATTTATATATAACTTGTAAAAGCGACAATGATTTTGTTGAATAATTTTTGGTGATTTTAACCTTAAAAATGCATGCAACTTGATTCTTGTTCTTCATTTTAAATATGACTGATAACAAATTTATTTATTTACTTCATAAACTAATTAGGACTTGTAGTTATCAAAAAAGCATCCACATATGACGATAAAATTTCACGTTTATTATTGAATCTTTCAAAATATACTTAGTAGTCTTTGTCAATCATACTAAAATCATATGTTATGTTCTTCATCTTAAATAAGATTGCAATATAAAATATAATATACCATTGCCTTCAAGACTGCTTAAGAGTATATATTAATTTTAACAATCTAAAAACTTTAAGTTCTTAGTCCTTCTAGATGAAATAAATTAATTATTCCATATAAAGTTTTTCATCTGATCTCTATTGAAGAACGTAGTTTATAATCTATTTGAAGTAAATTAAGGTCCATTCTAGCTATGAAGTTGAAATTAGTTTAAGTAGTGTAAACCTCAAAATAGGAGAGAGTATCTTCTCATAATCAATCCCTTCCCGGTGTGTATCCTTTTGTCACTAGATGTGATTTGTATCTTTTACATCTTGCTTAATATTTTAAGAACTCATTTATTCTTGATGACATTATGTCCTATAGGAAGATTAAGCAAGCATCAGATTATGTCCTTTAGGAAGATTAACCAAGTCTGAGACTTAGATTGAGCTTGTAAGATTTAATTCTTCTTTTATGATTATAACTTATTCATCCTTAGCAAAACTATAGTCTTTTTCATACTTTTCAACTCAATATTTTCTTATGGAGTTATCATAAAGGTTTTCCCTTCAACGTCAAAAGATTTAGTAATTAGTCCACTCATATTTTGGGCACAATTATTTATTTCAAGGAATATATCTCTTTACTTTTGAATTGCTCACACCTGAATCAAATATGCTAGGGAATTCCTACCTGGATGTAATTGTCATTGGTCAAAAACTAATTCATTGTCTCCTAAATTACTCACTTAGATGCATTTCTTCTAATTAATCTGACTTACTATATCAGTTGAATATGTCATCTTATATAAAAATAAGTTTTGTCCTAAATTTTCTTGTTCTAAAATATTTTTTTTAGAATGTGATATTTTGTTACTCAAATTAAGTTACTCCTTTATTATCTCATTCATCTTTAATCATACCTTTTAGAATGTTCGAGATATCTTTTAAAGATAATCTTTTTCTCTCTACGACCTAGTTTTTTTTTTTTTACTTATGTGATGGATTGTGAATATAAGTATCATATCTTGAATAATTTGTAAATTAGGTCTCTTATCTATCCAAAACTCATATAATGTTTTAGTAACTAATTTAATAGATACATGGTTAATTACATATTTGATCATGGATAATGCATCATCTTAATTGGTGATAGGTGATTTTTTTTTTGCATTAATATTTATACCCAACTATTCCAAGAATAATTTTTTTCTCTTCTCTGCAAGACCATTTTATTGATGAATTTGTAGAATAGTCAATTGTCTATATATTCTTTTTTTGTCACTTGACATCTTAAATCGATCAAATAGATACTTTTATCCTCTATGGTTTTAAAGCCGTTATCTTCTTATTTAACCAATTATCAGCTAAAGTTATATATTGTTGAAAATAGTGTTATGAATTTATGAAAAATCAAATAGATATAACTATGCTGAGTACAGTTATTGATAAAGGCGATAAAGTAAGTACCTTCGTATCTTACTCTCACATTCATTTGGCCACATATATTTTAATAAATTAATTGCAATGACTTAAAAGCTCTTTGTTTTATCCTAAATAGTTATTATACCATTTCATCAAATAGATATTCTTCGAAAGTAGATAATTTTACTTTATAGGTCTTACCAAAAAAATCATATTTTACTAATTAATTTATTTGATCTTGTTTAGTACGATCAAGTTTAGTATATCACAAACTAGTATCAATATTACAAGTATTAGAACATGTAATTAAATAAAGACTAACTTCACTTATTTAATAAACATCTATTACCATAAAACTATGACTATAATAATCAATTCCTAGAAAATAATTATCCTTTCCATCGTTGTGGAAATTAATATTAAATCTAAGACTAATTAAAAGCATGACAGAAGTAAGATTCTATTGACTATTAGAAACAAATATTAATCATTTAAAATAAGGGTCTGACCATCACTAATGGGTACTTTATAAGTAAATATCCTTTAGACCTCAAATATGGAGAATTTCCTACATCTTGCCCCATTATTCTATGCGAAACTTGTCAAAACTCTATAAAGGGTTCTCTTTCTTTCATTATATTGGTTGTGACAACTAACTTCCAGATCTTTTTATGCTTGTTACAATCACAAATAAAATGACCTTTTATGTCACAATTGTAGCATTTAACTTTTTTTCATTTTCTATTTTAAATATCCTTAGCCGTTTTTAGGATTCTAAGAATTGTGGAAGTCTTTCTTTCCATTTTTTATGTAGATTAACTATTAGTGCTTTCTTTTCGTACAACTCTTTATGAGCATAACTGAGGTATATACGTACTTTAGTATGTGGTTCGGAAGCCTCAAGACATTTATAGTACCTTATAACATCCTCCGTTATTTTAATATTCTTATTGTGAATTGTATGCATTTACCTATGCCTCCAACTCTGAGGTAAATATTGTATGTCAGCTTACACTTGTTACTCATCTTGACAAGATATGACCAATATCTCTTAGTTTATTAATCATGTTAGACATTAACCTCAAATACTACTACATGGAATGATTTGTCTTCTTTTTTTCTTTCTTTTTTTCTTTCTTTATTTATTTAGATATTGGTTGGGTCGGTCGTGCTAGGCCCAAGTCTAGGCCCGAATATAGATGGCCCACTTGCAGATGGAGATCTCCCACTCGCAGATGGAAACCTCCCATGCACAAGTAGAGACCTATGTAAAGACCTAAACCTAGCATCCATTCCATATATAAGGTATTGCTTTAACGCGAGAGAGGTACGAGACTCAAAAAACCCTAATTCCTTTTGATTCACCAGCCTCAAAACTCTCCAGAAAGACTAACTTGAGCGTCGGAGGGGCTTATCGGGAAATAACCCCCGACGTGCCTTTGTTATTTTGCAGGAACCTTCAAGTCGGAGTCAACCAACCTTATGGATCCAATCGGCAATTCACAGCCTCACCAGAATCCGGCAGAACCAGACTCCACAATATTTAAAACGTAGTATTTTAGGACGAAGACGTTGCGTATGAATTTCTGATTCACAAATGAAGCTCTTCTTGAAATTTTTATTCTTAAACGTAGCGTATGATGGGGTATGTCACCTTGCTTCCTCCATGCAAATCGTGAGGCTATCAAAGAACTTAACATGGTTGATCCAGATGGGAAGAACTTCATGGGAAGCAATCTTTCCTCTCAAGCTCTCCAATAAGAAGGTGTACTTGGATTTTGTCTTTATGGAAATTCAAGTATGGTAACTTACAAATGTTAAGAAAGCTATCTTGATTTAGCCTTGCAAATAAAACTAATGTGGGGTGAAGCTCACACGCTGGCGCGTGGATCAACGGTGGAAAGCTATGGGAGGCGCGTGATGAACATGCGTTCACTTTTCGGTGACCGGACTTTGGGGAACTGGTCGACTTCTGGTGATGCTCCTATTGATACCGGCGGTGACAGTAACAAACCACTCTAAGATGGTGGGTAATGTGAGGCAGCCCTATCCTAGGGTTTCCTCAAACAGAACAAGGCTAGGTTTTTTAGAGAACCAAGCTCTAATACCATGTGGAAAAGGGAACTCAATAATTCCTGTTGTATTGAATTAATTTACAAGACTACTACATCTCTATTTATACAAGGTGATCCTAGTATATGCAGATGGAAATAAAATCCTATACAAAATAAAATCCCTATACAATAGCAAAATAAAATCCCTAGAGATTAGGATCTGATTTTCCCACATTCAAATCCCTAGAAGTTAGGAACTAATTTTCCCACATTTTTCAATAAGATGTTACTTTTATTCCTATTATGAATACGAATTCTTGGGCTTGTTTCTCCCATTTTGTGTAGGGTTTCTAGTAAGACTACTATAAACTTTTGTAATTCCAATTTTTTTCAAAAAGGTTTTGTTGTAAAACCCTAATTATTTCAGCCACAATTACCCAATTCTAGCCTACTTTCCTAAAAACAAGCTACCCTGACCTGCTTTACTATATCAAGTAGAAGCGAATGAGCGTATTCACTTTAGAGGATTTTAGCTTCAAAACCATGTTAGAATTTCACAAAGGTTATGGTAATGGAGATGGTAGAGATGTGAGGCATCATAACATGAAAGAGCGTAGTGGAATCTCGTAAGGAGAATCCAACAACTTTACTATCTCAAATGGTATGAGAGCAAAACAACCTATTTACTTGGAGGGTTTTAGCCTCAAAACCATGTTAGACTGTGGCAAAAGTCAAGATAATGGAGATGGTAGAGATGTGGCCCATGATTGCAAACTTGAGCGGGTTTTTTTCCCCGAAAATTAATATATTTTGTTATAAGAAAATATATACAATTTAGACACAAAACTAGTATAATCCATAGAATTTAGATTACAGAGATTTATGGTTCCTAGTAATTGTCTACATCTTGAGATCGAGGGAACTGGCGAGACCACTTAGTCCAGTATTACTCTAATCCCCATTTGCTCTTCATGTTACTTGTCAAATTTTGTAGCTATTCCTCTGGCTAACATGGCCAATTTGCAATGTAAGAAGATGTCCTGAAAAACCATCTCACTGCTGCTACTTGTTTAAAAACTCTGCAATTGCGCTATTTCCATATGTAGTACACCAAGGCTGCCCAACCTACCCTGATAATTGTTAGGACCCTTAGACATGGATTGAGTCACAGGACATGTACAGAGTAATCTTGCCACTCTGTTATATTCCCTTTCTTGTTAGAATTCTTCTTCTTGCTTATTCTGAAAGGAAGAAAAGAAATTTGGCTCTAAGGGAGACCGAAACCTTGGACCTCATTGGAGAGAGATCCTAATCTCTATTTTTGATAAAATATGACATATCCTTCTTATTTCTCTTATCTGCCTTTAAATAGGTAAAACTTAATATTGAAATAGAAGTCCTATTTAGGAAGACTTCTTAATAAGGAAATAACGAGATTCCTAGAGAATAAAAATAACCAAAGACTAAACGCAACTAACCTAAGAGCTAAAGCAATCTTATTAATAATAATAAAAATAAAAACATCATCTACGCATCAGGTTCTCCAACTCGACAAGATTTGCGCATGTAAGTGTGTCCTACAAATGCGTCCATAACAATAACTTTGAGGTCTACCGCATTATGCACTCTAGTTTTCCCCGGCCAAGCAATAGTTTCACTCTAAGAATCTGTTGGTCGGGCCACGTTGAGTATATAAACTGATCCCAGACTTGTCTAGTATATTTGCATCTAATTATGAGGTGTTCCAAACTTTCTAATTTCGCATTACATAACTCACAATTCAGATTGCTAATAGAGAACCTAATCTTATCCCTTGTAAGCAATCCTCCATTGATTCCCATCCATCAAATGAATGAGTGGGCTGGGTTAAGATCACTATCCCATACTAATGATGCCCACTCCTGCCTTGTGCTCTGTGCAGCCTATAACAGTGTTTTACAGGCCTTTGTGTTGAACTTCCTTGAGTTATTTGCTAGCCATGAATTTCATCCTGCTCTCTTAACCGACATCGAGACAACTCTTCCATGATGAGATTGGCACTCCTACTATTGTGGAAGGGCCATATTCACTGATTATTTCAAATAAGCATACTTACTTTGGAAGTTGGATTCACCACCAATTTCAAGCCCTATACCTCCTCCACCTTATATAGAGGACCTTTACAGTGCCAATTATCATACCAAAAAGTCGTGCTTTCTCCATTTCCAATCCTATGGAACATCTGACTTTGCATCCATTGTCAGGTTTCTAGAATTTCTTTGAGAGTACTTGACATATTCTGCCTTGACTGAAGGATCCAGATGCTCTTGTGCTTAATGAATACATCGTGTATCCATTTCTCCCATAAATCCTCCTTTTTGTAACATAACCACCACAAATTCCATCCCCTACTCACCTTATGATTCGTCCTTGCAAAATGGATGCCCAATCCCCCATGTTGCTTAGGTCTACAAATTTTGTCCCAACTGATCTTCGCTTTACTTTTGCCTTGGTTTGAACCATTCCACCAGAAATCCCTAAGCTTCCTATCGATTTCCTTAAGGATACTTTTGGGAATGGATAAATGGTTGATCCAATAAGTGGTAAGATTGCTCAGTATTGTCTAAATTAGCTGTAGCCTGTCTCTATAACTAAGGAACAGATTGCTCCATTGATTGATTCTGCCATGAATTCAATCCAACAGAGTTTTACACTCTCTAGCATTGATTCTTCTTTGAGAAATTGGTTGCCCTTGTGTTAATACCCCCAGGTATTTGAAGGGTAGTTGCCCTTGTGTTAATCCCATCTCGATAGCTGTAGATGCTACCTCTGTACTTGAGTTGTAAGATAAATAGTAACAGCTCTTCAGAGGGTTGCAGCTTAAACCTGAAATCTCTAAAAATTCTTCACTGCCTGCATGAGTATAGGGCTTTTCTTTTCCAAACCTGCTTCTCTTCCTTCATCTTCGATTTCCACATGTATGTTATTCTGATTGTATCCTCTACAAGATCTCCATTCTCATCTAGCTTCATGATTCTTAGGGTATTTGGTAACTTCCTTGATATATATACATCAATATAAACTCTAACAAACCCAGTCCGCTTCAATAAAGCCATATTCTCATCGAGTCCTAAAGGTTTGCCTATTTTGCTGGCAATGTAACTCATCCCTTATGTGGACCAATACTCCAAAGGAAACTTGTGAATATTTACCCATATCGGTAAGGAAGTAATCCTATTCTTGTCTAAGGTAACTCTAGGCTGCCACTTCTTAATCAGTATTGGATGCCCCATTATGTCCAAGGCCTAGCTTCCAGCACTTTCTGTGCATTTTCTTCGGTGTTGAATTGGAAGACAAATAATTCATCTTCATTTACCATCGTATTCACCAATCCTTTAGGCCTCCGTATAGCATTAGCCCACTTGTTAACAACTGGAAAAGCTAACTGCTTCTCCAAAAAAAAATCCCACAAGAGCAGTTCGCCACTTTTGAGCCCATTGCTGTTACACCTCATTCAGTGCTTGGATTGGTTTATCTCCATCGGTCTCGACAAATCGAAGTCTCCCTAGATTTTCATAATCTCCAATAATCGAACTCCAAGTGGGCTTCGCCTTTACATTCCTTGCTGATTCTTAATTGGAGCTGTCCCTAAAGGTGGGAAATCTACATTAGTAAGGAGTGGAGGTTCCAAAGTAGTTGAGTTATTAGAAAGGTTGGTAGAGTGACTGGCCACAACCATAATAAAAGGACAGTTGATGGGGGGGATGGTGTTGAGGATGGTCGAAAAAGAGTAGGGATGAGTGGAATGTACCGACGAGGCAAAAACAGGTGGAGGGAAGAAGGAATAAGGTGGAAGTCAGAGATGGGACTATCGGATAAGGAGGCTGACAGAAAAGAAGCAGAACAAGAGGAAGCTACAGAGCTGACAGAAAGGAATAAGGTGGAAGTCAGAGATTGGATTGTCGAATAAGAAGGCTGTTGGGAAACAAGAAGGAGCAGAGCTGATGGAAAGAAGCAATGACAGTTCACGACAAGCTGTGGGTCTAAGTCGACAGTTCAATTGGAGAGGAGAATGAGCTTCGACAATGACAAAGGTTGTCCGAAGTGGTTCAAGGAAGTCGGGAGTGGGGTGGCATGAAAGATGCTTGAAGGAGGGTGTTGGCAAACGAGAGGGAGCTGTAGCGAGAAAGAGGAGCACTGCGAAGAAGACAGATGGTGTGGAGAGGTGTAGCTAGGAAGACAGTAAGGTAAATAAAGTGGTGGGTCGGAAGTTTAATAGGAAGATGGTTAACGGAAGCTCTCAGTGGTTTCTCTCTCATGTAAACTTATGTAAACTTTTTAAGTGGACTTGAGTGGGTTTTACAAGCCTTAAAACATAACATGTCATTGGAAGCCTATATGGAAAATTTGGAAGATGTACACGAGTGCTTTGCAGTATCCAAAACTGTTGGGTTGAAAATGTATTGAAGGATGAAAGCCCTTTTCATCAAACTAGATTCATTAATCAAATGATATGAGGTGGAATAGAAAGTCATTACTCCCCTCCTTTAACTTAAATGTTGGGAAGGTCAAGATGAAGTTGATTTTTATGATAGGAGAGTCTTTGATGGTATGAACAATGATGACTTCGATGACTAACAAGGAGATAGATGGGTCTCATATTGGAAAATATTTATTGTGGATTGAGAAAGATCAATTACAGAGAGATGAAGACAATGTGAACTTTGAATTAACTAAACATATTTTTGCAAACTTGAATATCGAATAGAGATTCATGACCCCTTTTATAACATCCTGGGAAGATAAATTCTAAAACTTTGCAAATGGGAATATTACTCTTGATATTGCCTATCCATATATAGTTAGTTTTATTGTCCAAACATGTGCCACAATCCACAATCCGTACTTTGATCTCTCTTGTATTTCTTAGGAATTTGACATTATAGGTGCCATAGTGCATATGAAGTTGGACACCATGTTGGTGTTTGTACCAAGACTTGGGATGAAACTATTAAAGAAAATAGGGGAATTGTTCGGTTCATCCTTTAATTTAATAGTCTTTCTTTGTACTAACAGTGGAAATGAATAAGGACAAGATGAATACAAGGAGGATGACTTTACTGTGATTGATGTTGAGGAAGAAGAAGAAACAAGACGAAGAAGATGAGAGGGTGGACAATGATGAGGAAAGGCATATGAATAAAATTTTTTCCTTGAGGTTTTTACACAGATACTTCGCACTAATGTTAGTGCGCATGTTCCTTCCAAAATTCAAACCTCTAGTGCTCTTGTAAGTTGAAATAATGGATTTGACACTGGAAAGTCACCTCATAAGAGGCACAAGAAATTGGGACCATAAGAATTAGGATGCTGGAACAATTATCTATCGATATTGTCCTGAGCCAAGCCCTACTAAAACGTACATGTAGGAAGATGATGAATAAAACTTAGAAATCTCATTATGCTCATATTGCAGCTACTATTACACCTGATATTGTAGCTATTATTACACCTAGCTTATCAGTGGAGAAGACAATTACAATGTTGGAAGATGAGTTTGCTAAGTTTACGCAATACCAAGAAGCATTAAAAAGTTCATCTCATTTTGTCACTATTATTGCTGATTCAAGTAACAAACCTTCGTGTTTCCTTTCATCTACATAACAAGGGGTTATTGATTTTGGTGCCTTAGATCATATGACAGGTAATTTTTCTACTTTCCAGAAACACTCTTCTCCCTCTCGTGTCACTTTAGCTGATGGATCTACTTCTTTGTTATTAGGTCTAGCACAATTAATCCCCCTCCATTGATGTCTTTATCAGTTGTCTTAAACCTACCAAGATTCTCTTTTAATTTATTATTTGTGAGCAAACTCACTTGTGCCCCAAATTGTTAGATAGTATTCTTTCCTGACGATCGTCTTTTTCAGTATCTTTTGGCCAAGAAGATTATCGATAAAGGACGTGAATCAGGAGGTCTATATATTCTGGATACATATGTGCAAGACCCATTGCTTGTTCAAGTGTTGTAACACCCTTTGAAGTTCATTGTCAGTTAGGACATCCTTTACCTCTATTAAAGAAGTTATATGCTCAGTTTCATAATGTATCTTGCTTAGATTGTGAGTCTTGTCAATTTGCCAAACATCATCGTTTGCCTCGACTCTCTTGAGTTACAAAGAGAGCTAGCTTTCTATTTGAATTAGTACATTCTGATGTTTAGGGTCCATTTCTTGTTGTGTCTAAAATTGAGTTTCAATATTTTGTCACTTGTTGATGATTTCTCTTGTTGACTTTATTCAATGAGAACATGTTCTGAGTTATCTTAACGTTTCACTGCCTTTTGTGCTGAGATCAAAACTAATTTAATGTCTCTGTTCATACATTAAAAAGTGATAATGCCAAAGAATTTTTGTTCATATCATTCCAAACCTGCACGGTGCATAATGGCATTCTTCATCAATCATCATGTTTTGACACACCATCTCAAAATGGTATCGTTAAAAGAAAAAATCGGCATTTCCTTGAAACTGCCACAACACTCTTATTCCAAACACAAATTCCTAAACCATTTTGGGTTGATGCTATCTCCATAGCTTGTTTTTTGATTAATGTTTTGCCTTTATCAGTTCCTTGTGGTGAGATTCTTTATAATGTTCTTTTTCCTACTAAATCCTCATTTCCTATTCCACCTTGAAATTTTGGTAGAACTTGTTTTGAGGGAGAATGTTACAGATTAGATAGAATCAAATCATCAGTTCAGATATGATTATATTAGTTAGGATGATTTTATAGTTTATAAGAGATAATTTGTAAGTTAGTTGCTCCTAAACCACTATAAAGACTAACCACTATAAATATGTACCGATACCTTCTATAACGTATTTGATACAAAACTATTTTCCTTGATGACAAGATTCATTTGTCTTAAATATGGTTATGATGCTTGCTGTGGTTTGATTTGTGTTTCTCTCTTGTTTGGTTTGCTTAGGTTCATATATTTGTTATCCATGTTTTCCAAGTAGTAGTTTCTCCCTTATAGATATCCATTTGCATAAAAGATAAAACAAAAGCTAGTTATTTGAGGTCTTTTAGGACTATTAGATGTTACAATTCTACATGCAATATATGATTTTATACTATAAATTGCTCCAAGATCACCCTCTAAACTAGCACAAATGTTGGTGATTGTTATTCCATTTTCATTTTTTATTGTGTATTAGACATGTAGATAATAAATTGTAAAGTAAAAGTGACTCAAGTAGCTACTGCCTTTTCCTTTGTCAATTGAAGTAAAGTTTCATGCAAAACTTTAGAATCTTGATTTTATCCTATTATTGGTAGTCTCTATCTTTATTTATTTTGGGCAATGTTTGAATCTTGTGTTTGAGTAGTATCCTTCAATGTAGGTCAAAGGTATGCCTACCAAAGATCACTATGAAATGAGGGAGTACAATATTGATGTTATAAAAGATGCTGGGGATTCCTCTCTTCACGTGGAAGGGCGGCCATATCCTATATATCCTTCTAAAGGGGGCTTAAATCCTGATCTTTTGAGGAGTATTATTGCAAGGTTTTTGCTTCATCCCTTCTTTATAAACTAAAAAGATGCACTATCTCACAAATTTCTTTTTAGGTTGATTTTTTGATTATGTCAGGTGCGAAAAGATTATGACTATGATTGTATAGTCTTATTATTATCATCAAGTTTGTTATGCTTTTGGGTTGGGAAATAAAAATAATGGTTCTAAGCTCCTAGTTGTGTCATTTGATTTTATGGCCAAAATTATCTATTTAGATATCATGTCCTTTCTGTATGCTACATGACATTTTTAAACTTGCTTGTTTGATATTTGAAAACACAAAGTAACATATGCTTTGAAATGGTAGCTTTCTTATAGAACAAAAATTGAAGCTTGTTTCTATTGGAACTTCTTTTTTCTTTTTGGTGGATGAAGAGTTGTTGAATAAAAAGAAGAATCATAATAACGACAAAAAGGGAAAAAGTTATATATGGAAGTACGAAGAGAAAAAGATAAAGAGTTGGTTGGTAAAGAGCTATGTTGGAAAGTGTGAAGAGAAAAAGAATCATAATCAGAGTAGTCGACATCATATGTTTGAGCCTAGCCTTTAGCAAAAAAGTAGGCTTTAAGTCGAGCCATTGAGCCATTAGTTTAATTGCAAATACCCACTTACATTTGATAGCCCTTTTTTTTGTAGGTAAATTTACTAAATTCCAAGTACCATTAGCATCTAGAGCATTTATCTTCTCTATCATTACTGCTTCCTATTCGGGATGAGACAAGGTCTCATGAACAATTTTGGGAAAAGATACAGTATCGAAAGAGGCAGCAAAAGAGCATGAAGAAGAAGACAAATGGTCATATGAAACAAAAGATGAAGTTGGAAAAATACATTGGCATTTACCTTTACAGAGAGCAATGAGAAGGTCAAGATTAGTATCTATGAGTTTTGATCTCGATAATAGGGGTGTTCATGGTAGGGTAACCTGACCCGTTTATAAATAACCTGAACCTAAACTTGAATGTCAGGTTTGACAATTTCACAAACCTGAACCTGAATCTGAACCTGAACCTGAACCTGAACCTAAATAACCTATAGGATCGGTTAACTTATTTTCAGGTTCGGTTCTCAGGGTAACCTGAACCTATTCATATCAATATTTATGAAAAAAAATTATAAAAATAATTGGTGAAAACAAATACAAATTATTCATAAAAGTATGCATATAAAATCCATCAAAGATTATTCCAATATGTTAAACCCAAGCAAAGTAAAAATA
>JANSVB020000407.1:2681102-2691451 GCA_025504935.2 Erythroxylum haughtii
TTAATAAGCTTATTTTTTAGTCCATTTTACCGTTATGTTTTACACATAGTTCCCATAATACCCACAAATATATCTTCACATTTATTTTGAGATTTATATAATATTATTTGACTTTTTATATATTTTAATATTTATTTTTTATATTAGTTTTACTCATGTTATAATCCATACAAAAGATTTGGTTAGATATATTTTCATTTATGTTTCATATGGTTTAAAATTATATAATAATTAATATATTATATACTTTGTATATTGTTTAATATATTTTAAATAATTTCTATATACATAAATAATTTTTATTACAAAATAAAATATAGCTAAAACAAAAAGTTATTTTTATCTTTTTATTGCCAAACAGTCTATTATATAAAGCTCTTTCAAAAAAGTTTATTTTTAAATGATAATCAAACAATCAACTGGTTTCATAAAAAAACTCTTCTCAGAAAAATTTTACTGATAAAAATTCTACTGATATAAGCCTATCCAAACAAGCATTGAGACTGAACCTAGTAGGCAACTACGAGTCGAACTCATAACATTAGTTAATTCCACTTTGTTTGGTTCTCTGTTTCTTATTAATTGAATTTTCTAAATTATTAAAAAATATTTAATTAATTTTATTATTATTTTATATAAATTATTAATAAAATTTCTAATTAATAAAATTATTAAATTTGATTAAATATAATTAATATATTTTAAATTTATAAAATATACAATTTTTCTCAATTATTAATTTTAATATAACTTGACAAATATTGAATAAGATATTAGAATATAATTAATTAATTAATCTCTAATTTTTTATTATTTTACTATTATCAGTAATAAGTATTACAAACTAAATAATATATTAATATTAAAAATAAATAAATTTTTTAATAAAAATAAATCCAAACAATCCTTAATTTTCAACATCTCAAAACAAAGCTCGTGTTTTAACAAATGAAAAATGGTGAAACTAGGTTGTCAACAAATCGGCACCCTCGGTGGTTGGCTTATTCAGTTGATGCCAATAAAACAAAACTGAAATTGAAAGTGCCCTTCTAAGTTCTAACCCTCTCCCCCTGCTGGTGTCCTTGTCAAGGAGACTTTAGGATTAAAAATAGTATGAAAAGGATTCATGGAAATTATAAGATTCCCAATGGTAATCGGAAGGCTAACAAGAAGCATACCCATTTATCTATTCAAGTTTGAATTTATAATGGTCATCCTTATTATACAATTCAAAATTAACTAAAAAATCACATACAAATTGAAAAACCGGTAAAGCCACACCTACCCACTAACCTCGGTGGAAGAAAAACAACTTGGCCCAATTACTCAGAGAATGGTGGGCTGCCGTTGATGGCTTCAGCGTTATGTAACGGGCCCCAAATGCCTTGCGAACTATACCATAATTTCCGAAACTATTGGAAGAGCAACTCCTTTTGCACTGTAAAATTGAATTTTAGCCGAGTAACATGCAAACTTTGAAGTTAGCGTTCAATCTGTTGGACTCAAGGAGTGTTGGATCTCAACAGGATTTCCACTCAAACAAAGTTTGACCCTTTAACCTATGTTACAATCAGCAATCATCTTCCGTCTCTTTTTCCCAGCAAGATGAATTGCTGGCTAGCCAGGGTGTTGATGATGTTGATATATAAACTGTTAGTTATTCTTTTTTGACACGGAACTCATCTTTGACTATATTACAACTATTTTTAGCTTTCCCAAGAGTTCAAACTTTTATCAAGAAAAAAAAAAAACACATTCATACGTTCTTATCATCATAGCCAAACTTTAAATAGTAGCATAATTAATTATGTTGATGTTACATATTGCTTGGAGACACTAAAGACCAGAAGAATTACAACCTTAAAGGAAAAGTATATATCCGCGCCATTATTGAATGGAAGTCTTGCTTATATCTTCATCCGTGCACTTTTGGATCATTACAAAAGCCCTACCAGCATTGTTTGGTAAATCTCCTCCTACATGGTCCTAGATTCCATATTAAGGTTGTGTTAGGGCTTTACTGGGAAAACATTTAATGCGCAGTGCCTTATCCTCCTCAAAAGGGCCAAATATATAAAGGGCGAAAGTGCTACAAAAGAAAAAGGAAATTTTCTCTAACGAAAGGAAATGGTGTTGCGAAGTGTGATAATTATTAAATCGACCAGTCATAAGGGGCAAATTGCATTGACATATCCCTTTGGACATATGCTTGTTCATGTGTATAGACTATAGAGCATAAGCTTCAATTATCTAGGACATGCAAGTGTCAGTCATGTGGCAAGTATGGTCTTTCAAATGTACACTAGTGATCAGAAAATTGCGTGCGATTGCATGCATAGTTAAAGGAAAGATAAGAGTTGGGGATCGGCTCCATTTAATCATGGAGAAGTGAAGAAAAGGGGTGGTGGTGGTGGGGGAGAGGGCTAATGGGGTGACAGCCAACCCTGGACCAGATTATAATGTCATTTTCCTTCCTTTTATTTTCCTTTTCTCTTAAATCTTAATCGGATGGATCATTTTACTTGCATAAAAATTATTGAACTTTGAGTTGCACCTATCATCTTTCGCAAAAATAGAAAATCCGCGTTCCCATTTCATGGAACCTTTTGCAAGATTGCTAGTAATAGACATATTCAGTATTTTGTCTAAGGAACAAAATCAATTCATCATGTCAGCAATGCTTTGTTAGTTTGTACAATTCAATTTACCAAAGATAATGAATTAGTTTCTGGTTTTTTACCCATGATTATGTTTGCAATAATTTCTCTCCACACCGTACGTGGTTCTCACATTACTTCCATGTGCTGTGGCTTAGTAACCTGTAACAAGTATGATAAGTTTACCTTCCAAGGCTTAATTCCTCTAGACTACAGTGCTTTTACCTTCCAAGGCTTAATTCCTCTAGACTACAGTGCTACCTACGTAAAATATGGAACCCAATCATTGGGTACGAACGTTTTCCTCACGCGTTTGTTTCTTTGTGCCTGCGGACTTCAGTAAGAAGCCGCTTTCCGACCCACTGAACTGAATCATCAAGCATCTATGAATTGCAAGGATCCTCTCACACACACACACCTATCTAAACTGACCAGTTATACTAATTTACTTTCTGCTCAAAATATCAAACAGATATTTTCAGGATGCTCTAGACTTGGAGTATTAGATAGGGAGCCAGTACTGTGTTATGTATATAAAAGCAAAGATTCTCTACCGTGGGTTATCTTTGTAATGATGAGAGTATTATCATAAAATACATTGTTAGTTGGATGATAGGAGATTATAGCAATTATTATGCAATGGCTTTTACAAGTATCGGATTAAAATTGTCGACCTGAATTTAAGGCACCAAACATACCCTAATTATAAGTTTCAGACAAGTGTCTTCCGTATTAAGCCCGTCACTTTTTTGGCTGGTTACTTAGGAATTCATTTCAGTCGAGTATATAGCCAGGTATATACCTCTCTTTTCCCCCAACTATGCCTGTCAAGAGCATTCGAATACTAATAAAAGTAGAAACGAAAACTGCTACACCGAGAGGGTAAAGTTCTTGGGATTCTTCCTTCTGCCCATACCCATAAATTAAGTATAAATTCTTGTAATTTCTTACCAGGAAGCTTCTACACCATTGTGGATGAAAAAGATAAATATCTTGGGGGTTGCCTAGTAGTGTTAAGTAGCTATTGTCTCCAACTTGATTTATTATATGGAGCATAAATTTTATGTGGCCGCCAAGCCTTTTAGGTGTCAAAAAGATGTTACTTTTCTGTGGCATGATAAATGGATTCAATCATGTAGGGGCAAAGCGTCCTTACATTTTAGGTGTGTGAATATGATTGATGTGTATAACTCAAGAATCTCCTCCCTCTATTATTCCCTTCACTATATATATTAGATCAAACTTATCATTAGCTCAAGAGATCTCTATTTTGCCTTTTTAAGGATTAATCTATTCTTGATTATTATGTGATCAACGTTGTCGTCTCTTGATTCGCATGTTCTGTTGGCTAATAATCCCTTATCTAAATACTAAAGCAAGAATCGCAATCATCATCTATCTTCCAAAGTATTTGCAAACAAATCAATAGAAAAGAATGCATCGATGCCAAATATCTTCCTAACATGCATGAATTTGACCATCAGCCACTTATAGTTGTTGATTAGAAATGCTTAACACTCGATCTCCTCTTCGTAGGTAATTAGTATTGGAACTTACTACAACAAAGGCTGAAAATCAATATCCATGAAGCTAGAATTCATACCTTTTTTAGTATAGAGGGGGGGAAAAGAAAAGGAAAGAGATCATAAGGATGGCCGTAGATACCAAAAGTTAGCTAAGACTTTGCTTTTGCGGAACCTTAACTAATCAATAGCCATGTTAAAAGTGAATGTGACTATGCTAAGAGTCAAGAAACCCCTTCTAACCTGCTTCACTGTTACAGTCAAATGAGAATATGTTAGGGATAGATGGATGCATGCATTTACGCCATCAGACTTTGTTCTTCTTACTTGAATTCCTGTCATTCTACCAATCTATTATTCTTTCATGCAACCTTCTAAACTGATTTCAAATTTGACTTTTTTATTGCTCGTGCATCTTTATATCTCTATCATGGGAATGAAACTCCTTTAAAAGGGAATTTCCAGTCATTTTGGATGGAACGCGTATACAATGCATATGACTATTAGGCTATTAGCTTATCAATTGAAAGAGAATAATATTGTAGCTACAGTGGAGTGAAAGGGAATGGGATTTAGAAAATAACAAGTTGTGGAATAGAAGTTTAATGAGATATGGGGTAATCGATACCAACAAAAGATCCCCATTAATTTATCCTGTTTTGCTTCACATGAATGTAAAGACAAATAAACTTCTTTAATAATTGTGGCATGCATTTCCCACTTCTGTTTTCTACAGAGAATTACATTGTTAGTCAACAATTGGCCAAATATTTTTATTCAATAACCAAAATAAGTCATATAACAAAAGGCCCATTTGGTTTATAATCTTTTAAGAGTTTACAGATTTGTAAAATTAAACTTATATTTTCAATTTCGTTCAACTTTCATAGAATTTCATACTCAGATAAATTTTCAATATCAAACAGAAGAATTTGTATGATTAATTATGTTAATTTAGACGTTACGAGTATATAGTTATGTACATACAGCTATTAGTTATTCAGAACTGGTACGTTTACTTAATCTCTCTAAATGGTCAGGAATAGTTGTCTTTAGTCGATACAGAAATAAAATTTATGCAAGAAATTAATTTAGGGATAGTTCCATAGAAGAAGCACGTCAATTTGGAAGCTTCACAAATCATAACTACTGAAATTAATGGGATTGATATTAATCTGTACTCAAAGGTTATAACACTTACTGTACATGAAAATCTCTTGGTTAGAGTAGAACTTTTGTGATAAAAAAGAAAGACACAAGATAATTGCCCTTGAGCGAAATAATAAGGGTCCCATGAAAAAATTTGAAGCGAATAAAGTACATTAGCAGAGTACAGATGTGCATTACGTATATGGTTGACAATAGAAAACTGTAACATTTAATAGAGAAGACAATGTTCATGTAGCTGGAAACAGAATTCCAGCAAAACCTCCTTTGATCTCCGTCTCAGTTACCTGAAAACTGCGAAATGATGTTCGTTTTGTTTCCCAAAAGATTCATAGGCATGATTGGAATGTAATTAGGCTTTACTTGATTTTCTGGCACTGAAAATGCCTCCTTCCTAGTGCCACTCGATCTTGAATGGTTTACTATATATATATGCTTAACTAGAGATTGTTGTGTTTTTACTTTTTATATGTTAATTTTTCTATTTAGATATTTATACTCGCAAATATCCTTGTAGTAAGATAAAGAATCTTAATCATTATCTGATGCTTAAGTAACTTCTTTTCAATCTAAGATATTTTATATTAGTTACTCATACTAAAAAACTTAATTATTTTTATAATTTATTTTTGAAATAAAATGGACTTTCAAATTTTTATTCAATCAAAAATTATTGTTAAGAAAATATTTTAATTAATTTATAAGGTATACCTCAACTTAAATTTTGAGACGAAAACTATAAAAAAAATAATAGAAATATAAATTAATTTAGTTTTAATTACCTTTTAATTAGTAAAAGGAGATTAAAGAATAACAAAATCCTATGAAAAAAAGAGATGAAAGAATCCTTATCAATAATGATTTATTTATTATATAATTCATTGTCTTAGAATGAGGCTTAATCCAACCTCAATCAAACATTTAACATTCAGTTTTCAGATATGTATTAATGAAGAGAAATTAGGACGAAGTAAATGTCATTAACCATTGCACAAAATAACGAAATAATTTGTTTTTGTTTTGGGTTAAAAGCGACATGCAATTGATAGTTGATATACAATTTATGTTTGTAATGTCGACATGTATTATTTTACGAAACACAGTCGTTTTCGTGTAACGTCAACAAACCATACATTTGTGCAGCTCCCTCTAAAAGACAGCCAGACAGCTGGTAAGGAAAATGGAAGTTGTTCGGCGTGTGTAAAGTTTTGAATCAGTCACGCTAGCACTGGGTCCACTGTAGCGTGACAAACAGACATTTAAATGAGCAAGTTACGTTCATGTTATTACTCCCAATTTTAATTGGCTGCAAAGCTTAATGTATAACATCAAAAATGAATTAAATATATACCTCTTCTAATGAAAAAATCGTCATGTTTGAATTTAGTTTTACAAGTTTATGTAAAATCTTTTGAGAATATAGTTAATTAATAACTAAAATATAACTTCATTTATTTATTAAACTACGAAATAATTTTTTTAATTTTAAAAAAGATGAACTATGATTACCCTAATTAATGAGAATCATTTTAATTATATCAACTATCGTAGAAAAAAGAAGGGAGGGAGTAGTAGTTTTTTTTTAATAATCAATTTAGGTTGTAAAATAAAAAAAAATGTAGAATTGCCAAGTTGTAGGTCAAACAAAAACATGCAAATTATTCAATTCATAAGCAGTGGATAAACCAAGTTCAAGTTCAAAACCTAACTCGTAGACTTTGGAGGGAATCCAAATAAAGCATTATAAAATAAACACATTGAAAAGCCTCTCTTCGCTGTAGTAATATACTAAGAGTTAGAGCTTTAACATATGTACATTAGTTGCATCGCATAATTTTCTAAAATGGAGCTAACCTCACGCATCACCTTCAACTACTTGGCAGTGTTTGCGTCACTAACCAAAGAACTGATCGGACTTCACATACGCGTGCCTACAATACTGGAACTAGCATTCTCGTTCTATAATTGACGACATTGGTCTCTTGACCATCCACTCATTTTATTAACTCATATGATAGCATCACAAGATTTCATCGCTTGAATTATTTTATATTTTTCCTTAAATCAACAGTTTCAGACAAACATACGCCAAGACCAAACTTATAAATCTTTTAAAATCAAAACCTATAAATATTCTAAAATCAAAACTTTGGTTCCAATTCTTACATAGTATTTTGCCTTTGGCTTATATATATACCAACTTCTGCTTTAATTAATCATATGATTTTCAAATTGATGATATTTACCTTTGGTTACTAGGCAGTTGTGATTTATAAGAATATGTACTTTTTTTTATTTTTATTACTTAATATATTTAATATGTCCAAATTAAGCAATGGTTGAAAGGTAAATACCGCCACGAAAACGTTGTGAGTTTGGAAATAACCTTTCGGCTTTGACACTCAAACACAAGCCTTCTGCTTCTTTTTCACACACTCAAGTCTCAATTTGGGAGACAACAGAGCTGAAAATTGCAAGCTCGCGTTCACTGTTGAAATTGCTTTCATGCCCACAAATCAGACAGCCATCTGTACAAAAACAATTAACCATTTTGTTTAGTTAACTTAACCATATCAAGGGGTCACTTGTTAACCCACATAGTTTTATCCGACCCGCACCTGCTCTACTCTCGCTCGCTTTATATATACATATATATATATAGTCACACACACACTGACACTTACTGGTTCAAGTCACTTAGTAAAATAGTAACCTTTAGTTCTCTTCCATCTATCTCTCTCTCTCTCTCTCTATATATATATATATCTATCTCTGCGTTCTGCAGCAAGAAACAGGCCTACCGCCTATTGCAGCAGAGAGTTTCAGCAGAGGCACACCATCTCACCATCTAGTTAGTTAAATAACGGTTTTTTCCTCTTCCTTCTTCCTTCCCATTTTGCCCTTCTTCTCCAACTTATCCTGCTTCAAATTTCATTGTCTCCGCTGAAAACTCTGTTGTTATTGGACGTCATATAAATACCTCTTCTCTGAACTTGCTTAGCAACCCAATTCAAAGATGATTAGCTGGAATGATATTTACACCGTTTTAACGGCGGTGATTCCTCTGTACGTGGCCATGATCTTGGCCTACGGCTCTGTACGATGGTGGAAGATTTTCAGTCCCGATCAATGCTCCGGCATCAACCGTTTCGTGGCCATATTCGCCGTGCCACTTCTGTCTTTTCACTTTATCTCGAAGAACGACCCTTATGCCATGAACTTCAGGTTCATAGCAGCAGACACGCTTCAAAAGATTATAATGTTAGTCGCTCTCGGGCTATGGACAAACTTAACAAAAAATGGAAGCTTGGAGTGGATGATCACAATCTTCTCTTTGTCAACCCTTCCCAACACGCTTGTCATGGGCATTCCGTTACTGATCGCCATGTACGGCGAGTACTCCGGTAGTCTCATGGTTCAAGTTGTGGTCTTGCAGTGTATCATATGGTACACTCTTTTACTCTTCCTCTTCGAGTACAGAGGAGCGAAGATTTTGATCATGGAACAGTTCCCTGAAACAGCAGCGTCAATTGTTTCCTTTAAGGTTGACTCCGATGTTGTATCTCTCGACGGCAGGGACTTCTTAGAAACGGACGCTGAAATAGGCGACGACGGCAAGCTTCATGTGACTTTGAGGAAATCAAATGCTTCCAGACGATCTCTTGGTCCAGGTTCGTTCTCGGCATTGACTCCACGACCTTCGAACCTCACCGGAGCAGAGATTTACAGCTTGAGTTCGTCGAGAAATCCAACACCAAGAGGCTCAAATTTTAACCATTCTGATTTCTACTCCATGATGGGTGTTCAGGGTTTCCCTGGTAGACACTCAAATTTTGGTCCCGCTGATCTCTACTCAGTTCAAACGTCGCGAGGTCCAACCCCAAGACCATCAAATTTTGAAGAGAATTGCGCTCCAATGGCGACCATATCTTCTCCTAGATTCGGTTTTTATCCTGCTCAAACAGTACCCACTTCGTACCCTGCTCCAAATCCGGAGTTTTCTTCGACGAACACCCCCAAAACCACCGTAAAAAATCAACCGCAGCTACAGCAGCAGCAGCAGCAGAACAGTGGCAAAGCAAATCATGACGCTAAGGAGCTTCACATGTTTGTGTGGAGCTCGAGTGCGTCACCGGTTTCCGATGCCAGTGGCCTGCACGTCTTCGGCGGTACTGATTTTGGAGCTACTGAACAATCGGGTCGGTCTGAACAGAGTGCGAAGGAGATAAGGATGTTGGTAACCGACCAAAATGGCGAAAGTAAAGGTACTAACAAGCATGGACGCACTTAAACATAATTGTATGCGATTAGTAGTTTTTTATTAACAACGGCTTGATGTATTGCGGTTTCAATATAGTTAAAGTTTTGGTCCCTTTTTTGTAAGCTATTCCACAAGGTGGAGAGTTTGTTGTTGAGGACTTCAGCATTGGTGGTAAAGGAGATGGAGAAGAAGAGAGGGATAAAGAGGGACCCACTGGACTTAACAAGCTTGCGTCAAGTTCAACCGCTGAGCTCCACCCAAAAGTCGCCGGGGCTCCGGAGGCCAGTGGCAACAAGCAAATGCCTCCGGCGAATGTCATGACTCGTTTGATATTGATCATGGTGTGGCGAAAACTCATTCGCAACCCTAATACTTACTCCAGTCTCATTGGCTTGGTTTGGTCTCTTGTTGCTTTCCGGTTAGAAACTAAACGGGCCTTTTGATTTAGTTCACATTCTTTTTTTCTGTCGTCCGATTTTGACAATTCATAGTAATAAATCATGTGAGTATGATTGAATTTTCATAAATTTCTCAGGTGGCATGTGGCTATGCCTAAAATAATAGAGAAGTCAATTTCTATACTCTCTGATGCTGGCCTTGGAATGGCGATGTTCAGCTTAGGTAAGATTTTTGTTCAAGTTATCATCTTTTCCTTACCCTTTCACTACTATCTCCCTCTTCTTTTACCCAACTAGTCGGACCAACTTCTGCAGCCTGTCATACCTTTTTAAGTTTGGTACA
>JANSVB020000407.1:2694818-2705851 GCA_025504935.2 Erythroxylum haughtii
AAGGTTTTAATCAATGAACTCCATTTCTTAAAACCTTGTTGAATGCTCTTAGTGTGTGCAATGGGTAAGTCAATGCAATAAGTCACTTTGGGATCTAGAATCAACTCCATATCAAACACAACTAGGCAGATAAAAGAGAATCAACAAGATAACAAATAGACATATATGAGACTTCATAAATTCAAGTTCCAAGTTCTACATCAAGAAATCCCAATAACACATTGAATATCCAACACTTGATTAAACTCTAATCAAGAATATTCAAATACAAATTATAAATCCTAAACCTAGGAGTTCATAACAATGTAGCTGAACATGGAATAAACTACTCCCTTTTGAAGCCCATTGAACTCTAGCCATTGCTACATTTTTAAGAGGAAAGAGTTACCTAGCCAAGCATAACTCCAGGAGAATTCACAATCGGGAACCCACTGGAAACATCCATGATGGAGTGTCCGAAGGTAGAGAGAGTGAGTGTGTGATGATATTTCTCTATCGGCTCCCCTCTCTTAACCTAAAATAGATAGGTTTTAAAAGAAATAGGTTATAGTTCGGGTTGCACAATGGGTAAACTCCGAAAATGGTTCGAGTATTTGAAGGTTCATTGCGGTGACAGATAAGTTCGCCGCGACAAACTTTTCTCGAAAGTTTTAGCTTGGAGTGTTGGTTCTTTCGTTGTGGCGATAGAATTAATTTTCGCCGCGGCGTACTTTTCCTGAAAGTTCTATTTGGAATTCTTCATACTTCGCTATAACATACTTTTCCCAAAAGTTCTACTTGGAATTCTTCATACTTCACCGTGGCGAACTTCCTGTTGCACCTGTTGACTTATTAACTTATTGACTTCAGCCTTTCCTTGACTTTACTTCTTCTTTTTGAGTCTCTTCTCCTTGAGTCTCCGACAATGAACAAATGGTAGTTTGCAATATCAATTGTTCTCAGAAAATTAATTAGTGCAATTAATACTGATTTGCAATTTTTACTCTCAAACTACATAAAATAAAAGTATACACTCAAGAGTCAATTAAGCACAAAATCTAGAAATAAGAGTCAAAAAATGTAGTAAGAGTCATGAAAATGTCACCAATTTATGTAATGAACTTGGGCTCAATAAATCACCTTAATCTCATTAGCCCAATTTAATCATTTTTCATTTAGTTCGCCCTCTCAGTTTATTATTGAATTATGCAATCATAGAATTAAATCACAACCAACCCAATAATCGCATAAAAAATAAAATTTCATTAATTCAAAGATAAAACTTCGAAGGTGAGTTTAGAATATCTTCAACATTCAAAAATCTTATCATCAAACTGTTATTCCAATTATATGTAATAATAAAAGAAAAATAAAGAAAAAATACGATCTGAATGGATGATGGGAAGAAACAATGTCGGGAAACTCTTAATTCGGGAAGTACATCGAGTCAACTTCTTCTCCTATTCTCTCTTCCTTGTGCTCTTTCTCGATCCTTGATGAATTCTCTCTAAGGTTTCTCAAAAGTAGCTAATGCAAAATCCCTTTTTCTCCCTTCTTTATGTTCTTTTTATACTCCTTTATATTTTGGCTAACCCTAGGGTTTTTTTGGGATTCAAAAGGCCCAAAAGATCTCTCCAAACATGAAGTTGGTGAGCATCTATGTGTCTGCCCGATGCAGGCCATGATGGTGGCCCATAGCTGAGCCTTCTTTCACAATCATGGATGTAGGTTGTTGTTTTGACTCGATTGTCTTCCGAAACTCCTCCATTCTTCGATATTGACCATGAAACATTAGCAAATACATCAAGATGCCTTTAAAACATAATATTTAAGCTCAAAAGCTTGTGCTAACCTTTAACACGATACAATTTACACTTATCAATCTAGAAAGAAAATTAATTACTAACTGATCATTACATGGACTAAAATACCTAACCCAATGTGCCAAAGAGGCTATGGGATGGGTGTTTCATTTCTTATAAAAGATTATTTGACACTTAATTTTTTTGTGTAGGTGCCTACATGTCATAAATAGAAAAAAAAAGTTATGTTAGCCAAATCAGCAAAATACTAACGAAACTAACATTTTGAATTGAGTTATTAAAATTATAAATTATTGGTAACTTAAATAAGAATTTTAAAAGTTTGAATACTGAATAAAATGTCAAAAGATTAAAGTACTTTAAAATATGTTATCCCTATTAGAAAGATCCTAAAGATTTTACTTGCACATATATTGAAGGGTTAATTATAAAAAATTAAACTTTAGTCAATTTTACAATACTAGCCCAAAATTTAAAAGTAGTGCTAGAATATTTCACTTTTTAATTTGTTGTTAAAATAACTCGACCTTAAGTTTCCTGTTAATGTTGTTGACGTGGCTAACTATGTCAAATTTTTTAACATACCACGTTCTAACACGTGTCTCTTTTTTTCAACTAATTTGTTCAATATCTAATTAAATTTTAAATACAAAGCTTAATATCTTAAATTATTAATGCTCTTATGCTACAACACGATTACTTTAATGCAATCTCCCTTTGACAATAGTCCTCTCATGCTTCCTTATTGACAGTTTATGTCTTTTGTTCTTCATGGTACACTACTCTCCTACTATCTCATTTTTATCATTGATTACTTAAAGTGTTTAAGAGAGTGATTGAGATTATTGTACATTTTTTAAGGTAAGTTCATATAATCCTAGGTTATCTGTTTGAGAAATAATTTAATGTTAAAGAATTAGTTTGATTGATCATTCACAGTTCTTGTCATTCTTCTATTCTATTTCAACTAGCTCTAGTTCTTTTTCTAAGTCATAAGTGGAAACAAATTTTGAAAGTGAGTTCATATAGCTCCTTTGTTTAAATTCATTCTCGTAGCTATTACTGGTATTTTCTTAGGCTATTGACAATCAAATTTTGAACCATTCTCATTGTTCATTGGTGGGGTAGGAATTGAATTGGTGGGAACATGACATTCCATAATTAGAGAGCTTTCATCTATATTAAAGTCGCCATAGTTGAGGTAGAGGCAGAGCAATCTGAATCACTTCTCTTTCTTTCAGTTATGGTGCCTACTTGTATTAATTGAATCACTGCCTAAATTGACTTTTACTCTTATATAAATTAAAAAAATTGACTTCAATTTTCTTGATCTATTATGCCTATTATTTTCCATAAACATCTTTGATGAATTATTAAACCTTTGTAATGTAACTCTCTTTATATGCATGTAAAGGCATCTTAAACCTCTGCAATATTAGTCTTCCTCCTAATGATTGGTAACAAATTGTTGAATAAAGCTATCAAATGTACTTTCCATATGAAGATGATAAAATGGTCTTACAAATCTCCCTTAGTAATCTTGTTTATAGAATATGAGAAGAATGTGATGATAGGATATTCTCAAATCATACAATGAGTAAAGAAGCTTTTATAATAGATCTCTTAATAAAAATTAGGATGCAACTTGTTATCCATAGAATTAATCAAGGCTGCAATCCTATTGTTAGTAGATATTGTAGACTATCATTGATCTCTAGACAACTATAGAGCCTTTACATACAAGGCAATGTAAGCAAACATGAGTATGCTAGCTTGGGAGTCAATTGGTGGGGATTACATTCAATTCTTGATTGAATATCTCAGTTCATCTAGTTTCCATTGTCTATTACTCTATTGTTTACCCCTTTTAAAAGATATTTTATAACTTTTTTTCAATGAAGGTTATTAATTTCTTTTAAAAAGAATAATGCTTCTATTATTCTCACTGCTCCAACTAGGCTATCGATTTTACTTGTTAGTGCCCATTTGAGTTTCTATGAGTAGTTTATGTGCCTTTTCCTTACTTATTTTTTAATTGTAGTTATTCATCATCATCTCCTCAATTAGCCATAAGGTAGCTTCTATAGTCTTGTTATTCAAACTGTAGTAGGTGAATTAAACAGTTAAAATGATGGGGATTTCAACAACTTATCTCCTAAATTACATATTATAATTAGGAAAATCATATTCATCTAGGCATTTGGATGTCTAATTTTATTTTATAATGGTTGAAAATTGCTTAGTCTCCATGTTGATTGTTTTAGGGATTGATAATGGAGTGACATAGAAAGTCACAATGGTGATGAAGTTCTAACGTGGAATTACAGGGATATTGCATCAAAATGGGCCACGTATGCGAACTTTGAATCTCAAAATTCTATACCAATTTGGTGCTAGAATTGAGCTTAAAAACCTCGATAAATTTTTTGGACCACCTCTTATTTTTAGACATAAACATTAATAGGTTTAAAATCTTTGATTTCAAGTATAGGTTTCGAATGCAATTAAGTATCCAATTTTTTTATAACCTTAAAAACTTAGTTCAAAATGTTAGTTCTATTAATATTTTATTGATTTTGATATCAGATTTTGTTTATCCATGACATGTAAGATGTACAGAGAAAATTAATAGTGAAATCATCATTCACATGGACTAAAATACCTAACCCAATTAACTATAGGGTGGCTTCTATAGTCTTGTTATTCAAACTATAGTAGGTGAATTAAAAAGTTAAGATGATGTGGATTTTAACTACTTATCTATTAAATAACGTATTATAATTGGGTGAATCATATTCATCTAATCATTTGGATGCCTAATTTTATTTTATAGTGACTGAAACATTCTTAGTCTCCATATTGATATTTTTAGGAATTGATAGTTGTTCTCTACTTCTATCTTGTTATTTTGTTCTTCTCTATATCAAATTATGGTATTTCAAATTCTATAACTTATATATTTTTTCTCTATATAAGTTCAAGCAACATTCTTGGCATAACTTAAGTAGTGAACTGAGTAGGTGGTTGTTATCATTCTTTAACGTCCTTGTTTTGATTTATTTTTCTTTTAGCTTCATACATTAAGGACTTATTCTATAAATAAGTTGTGGGAATAAAATCTTTAGAAAGAGCATGTTATGATTTTGGTTTGATAAGGTTCTTGTAGTTTTGATGTGTTACACTTTAATATATTTTGTTGGAAACTAATAATAAATATATCTAGTTAAGAATGGAAGCTATTAGTGATCCACACTGCCCTTTTATGGTTCATGCTAGTTGGATTATAAATGAAAAAAAAACCTTTGTAATGAAGATATTAGAAAACAAGCAAACTTGTAAAAAAAGTGCAAAGAAACAAGCAAGTTAGTAAGAAGTGGATAGCAAATGAATTCGTACACAAATTTAGGAGGAACCCTAATTGGACAATTCGTAAGATGATAGATAATCTTCGAAGGAAGTATGCATTGCAAGTGACTAAATATTAATGTTATAGGGCTAAATGAGAAGCTGTTATGATGATACGAGAATCAATGGAAGGGCCTTATGCAAAATTGTAGACTTATAAATAAGAATTATGATGAGTCAAAGGACAATTCATCAACCAAAAATGGACTTGATAAAAAAAGTTTAGAAATCCAATGTTTAAGAAGTTTTATATGTGAAGTATGTTTCCTTTATGGGTTTTGAAAAATAACAAGGCTATACGAATGCTTTTTTAAGACATTTTTTAGAAGTACTTTGTTAGCTATAGTTAGGAGTGACATGAACAATTAGATGTATTCTATATGATAGGTTGTGATTGAAGCAGAGAACCACCAATCTTGGCATTGGTTTTTCAGTCTTTTTAATGAGGATCTAACCATTGGTGGGAATTATGGATGTTTGCGAGAAATCAACAAAAGGTCAACATTCTAATATTCATACTATTTATTAGTAAATATATTTTGAATTATTATACTTACATTATAATATTTTATTTGTTCCTTTATTTGTTTAGGGTTTAATAGATGCATTAAAGAATCTCTTCCTAAAAGCAGAGCATAGAAAATGTGCTCGATATATAAGAGTGTATTTTGGTAAGTGATTAGCTGGACAACGAAAGTGGAATTTGATGAAATAATGGAATAGTTGAAAAATGTATTGAAAAAGGCTTACGATGACTTTAAAGCAAGGAATCATGAGACTTCTATGAAAGCATTTATTAACACAAGGCCAAAATGTGAGATTGTTCATACAAATATATTAGAGACATTTAACGGATTCATTTGTGAAGTACAATCAAAAAGCTTGATTAATATGCTAGAGGATATTTTAGTTGCTTTAATGACTTGAATTCATGAAAAAAGAGACATGATGATAAAATTCACTAATAATATATGTACAATGCTAAGAAAGAAAATAGAGATTGTGCAATAGGAAGCAAGGCTCTTTATCACCAGGACAAATTAAAGTTTGAAGTTCGAAGTAATGCATTTTTCAGATAAGTTCATTATTGATTTACAAGTAAGAACATGTAAGTGTAGACTTTGAGATTTAGTAGGAATCCCATGTAAGCATGCATTTTGTTGTATTTCATATCAGAGGGAGGATATCAATGGGTATATAAATAGATACTACTAATGTAAATGTTATTTGAAGAGTTATCAATATGCTGTGGAACTCATTGACGGTCCAATTTTTTTTCGAAAACTAAAACCTTTTAGCTCATATTCACATTTAATTTTGTTTTTGATCAAGTTTTTTAAATATCATAAACATTTATGTGTATGTAGGCCACCTAAAGATATGAAGTAACATTTTGAGAAGTTAATGGGAACACTTATTTTGCGGTTTGTTACCAAGTTACAAATTTTGGCTAATTATTTATTTTTTAGTCCTAATTGGTAATATACTTTTTGTTTGTAATCTTTTATAGAGGGGTGGAAGTTAATTTCAAGTGTTTGAACTAACTCAATCTTCTCAAAATACAAATTCTTAAACAATAACTACAACCTGGAGGAGATACAAAGTAAGGGCCAAAAATTCAACTCCAACTAAATATCATGTTGATGACGGTGAATCAATTACAAAATGAACCATGCTTAAACTTTATGTTATAATTTGGATATGTATTTGAACTGTGTTGCGATATGGATATGTATATTCATTTGAACTTTGTGCTACGATTTGAATAAGGATAGGGAAGTTTGACTATCTTCGATAATTGATCTATACTATTGCCTTTCTATTATTTGTTTGTTGTAGTTTTAATTGCAGCTGTTGCATAGTCTTTTTTGTGCTAAGTAAAAATCCTTTTTCTCCTATTACAAATATATAACTATTAAAATCTCTTTGAAGTTCTTATTCTTAGGATTATAGTATGACATTTCAGTTAGGTTTAAAGATACATTTTGGCAAATCTTTTTTGAAAGATAACGAAGGTCTTAAACTTATATTATCAACATAATGACAAATATTTTGTATGGTTTGATCATTACAAAAAATTCCTAAGAATGCATTGCAATATTTTGTGTACAATGACAAAACAATTGGTCACTACATTAATAGCAAAGGTCTTTCACATGCAACTCCTTCCTATTTTGTTCGACTGTTGAAATATTTTGTGTTCAATGATAAGGGTCCATCATATCAACTCCTTTCTCGCTCTGTTTTACTCCTTTAGATATTTTATGCTACAAGTTATTATTAAAAAGTATCAGATACTTATGATATATAGTCACATAGAACCTAAAAAATAAATATGAAAACGAAGATATCAAACTTATGCCAAATTTTGAAGTATTTATGAATAAAAAATAAACTCAATTTTTACGAGCAATAATGTATCTTGCAGATAAAAGTCTTACCCCAATGTAAAGAAGATTTTTGGAAAAATTGTTTCCACTAACAAAATCTCATCTCTTTTACCATGGCCACATACTTATAAGTCATATACAATTTGAATGATCATCGTTCGGTTCTATAACATTAATATCATATATGTTATAATTGAAATAATGATAATGTGTTCATAAAAATATAAAGGCAATACTCACATTTGTATTATTACATTTTGATGTCACGTCAGAAAAATTTTAGTCAAATTAGAAATGCAAAACGAGTACCAAATTGGTGATGTTAATCTACCACGAAAATCTTCACTCTACCATTATAATAATCAGACACAGAAGTAACATCAAGAAAAGAAAAAAACTTAAAATATAATTATTGGAGTAGTATCACACACCAACTTCTTCCAAAGTAGGAAAAGAAATGAAAATTTGATCGTAAGTTTGAGCACAAAATCAACAAAAAAGAAAACAAAGAAAAGACAATGGACGTTGATCTCAAAGTCACCTGCGTTGCAAGAGATAGGAGGATCCTTTTGGACATTCCAAGTCATCATCAATTAGACATAGAGGGGAAAAAAAAAGGAAGAAAGAAATCGTGCTTTCCATCTATCTTTAGTGTCATGTCACTTCTTACTTACAAAAGCACAACAGAAGTATAAGAAAGGAGATAACACATGGCAACTGGTCTTCCGCGTCAGATCTTTTAGCATGGAGTTGTTTAATTAGTCTTACAAAATTAAGTAAAATTTAAAGTTTTTTTTTAAACATAATTATCAAAACTTTATTTAATTTCAATACTAAAATGAGGATTAGCCCATTACACAATCCACGAGAAGCAGATCTTTAGCCTACTTGGTAAATGCCGATGTAAGACTACAAAGGCAGGTAATTAGGTAACTAAGGACACTGAATGTACATGGAAAGCATACAACTTTATACACGCAGGTAGCCGACTGTCAATAATACCCACGTAATTAGGTAATTAAGGACATTGAATGTACATGGAAATGCATACAACTTTATACATGGTAACAAGTGACGTGACATGGGAGTCGTCAAACTGTATACTAAACCCATCTAATGCAAAACAAACAAGTAAGAGTCAACTCATGAGCAGTCCAACCATTGGCAGAATGGCAGTTACCCCTTGCTCTTTAGTTACATTAAGAACACATAACAGGTTTATGCCCATTTCTTCCTAAATTAAACAAGAGGGGGCAATTCCGTTTGGTCTCCTTCATAATTAAAGACTCGTGTCTTTATCTTGTTGTTTTCTTCAAAGCTCTTAAATTCGTTGCGTTCTCTTGCCAATCCTCTCGAGCGGTGATCTCCTGGACTTGCCTGTTTGGACTCTTCTGGTTATTGTTATGTGCCGCTGGGACACACCTTTCTCTGATACTTCCAATATAATCAAATCCCTGTTTTCCCTCACTTCTTGTTATCAATTTTATACTACTGTCAATTTCTTATGGGGTTTAATAATTCGAATCAATTATGCCTTATTACATCAAATTGATCAACTTAGGCGTCTGTATTAATTCTGGGTTTATATCAAAATCGACGGCTGTATAGATGACAAACCAATTACAGAGAACCGACAGTGACCATCCGATATTTATCAAACGGACCACATGCCACATGGCGAAAATAAATGCAAAGCGACAGGCAATGTATTTGTGCATTCGATGGGATTGATCATTCCGTTAGGTGACATGGACAGGTGGGAGTGATCATAGTACGGCTCGTTGCACACGTGTCCAAAGCAATGGTGGGTCCAAACTCATGTGGACGCCCATACTCTAAACATGTGGTATGGGGAAGGATTAGGAAACATGGGGGTGAGTCTTGGGGCTATGTATGTGTTAATTTGTGTGTGTCACTGCAACTGCAATGGCAATATCCAACTTAAGCGTAGGGACGAACGAGAATGTATAATTATGGCCGGGGCTTGGGAGTTAGTAATCCGGCATCTTTCTCCAAATACAAATGATATGGACTCTTTTATTTGGACAAAATCAATTGGCTAGCTATCCGATTGGGGTCCTACATTCTGTTCGGTGACTTTTACCTATCAAACTATATGCGTGGATGACAATTGGAAAAGCCTGAAAAGCTTGTCCCCACAATACATACCTTTTCATGTGGAAGAGTCCATTTCCCTTAAAGTTATAATGTCAGAGGATGTTTACCATGTTCTCCTCAAGTGCTCGGAGTCAATATTTACACAAGATTGTTAAAATGTCTTAATCATTGCCTAAGCTTATATCCTAACTGAAATAAATCTGCGCTTACGTTTTTCTTTTGGCGTATTATATATGAGATGTACAAGAGGCATGCGATTAGAAGCAGAAATTATTGCGGCTTGTATGCGCACCAGTTCACACATTTTAGGCGAAAAAAGTATGATATGCTCCTACGCTCGCGGGCGTGGCATGATATGATTGAAGTAGCCCTAAAGATATAAAATGAAATTGTACCTTAAAAACAGTATAGTGCAACAGACCTGGAATCTAGGAATTCCAGCTTTTTTATTACTTGTCCACTTTCTATAAAGTGAACTTCCTTACACTTTCCTTTGAAATAAGCGGCTGCTTTAAGCCTTCTTGTGGATTGGGGCTTGAAGTTTGATTTTTTCCCCCTAAATGATTGTATCGATTTACTTTCTATAAAGTGTGGATTTTCTCATATTGATATGCAGTGAATTCTTCTTATAGTAAGGCATTAGCTTTTGGTTCATATCATACCAGTACTTCTGAACCTCTTTTCTTGTCTTACCATGTTTTTAACAATTAGTAAGGGACGTGTTGTAGTTGTTAATGTTGTCGAGAAAACCTACTTTTTTGTTAAAAGAAAATCAGTCACCTACTATATCAAGCTTCAGGAATCCCTTGGCCAGCTTTCACAAAACTAAAAGCTTTTAATGCATGTATCGCTGCTACTTTATTTACCATTCACTCCACAAAAGCTAATAACTTCTTAATTTTTATGATATGCATTGAATTCCCACTTATCTACCGGGGTCACTAAACTTTATTTTAAATAACTGAAAAAGATATTGGCAATTCATGGCCTTGCGTTCTTGTATTCTATGTTATTAAATGCACGTGAGTGCTAAGTAAGTGGACAATGCAAAGTATATATAATTAATAGTAGAAGCATGAAGAAAAGAATCATTAGGTTATGCTTAAATCACAATAATAAGGATGGACCATATTAGGTAGGCATAAATGTATATGATGGCATTGAAAATGATATGAGTAGGCCAAATTGAAATAACCACTCATGCATCTTTGCTCGTGTGCGTGGCTTGATTCTCCAGCATATATGGGGAGCCGTATATATTTGTTTTCAATTGGTTAGCTAAACATATCATGCCATCATGTCGCCAAGTTCAAACACA
>JANSVB020000407.1:2744559-2756250 GCA_025504935.2 Erythroxylum haughtii
TCTCAAGTTTATGGGACAAATGAGTTGAGATTTGAGAGTTTAATGAAATCATTTTGGTGGCTGAATGGTTATGCTCAGGACATTTAAAGTTTGCACAGTGCAAAATTTCAAGTCTTCCATAAGGGAAAAATTTGTGTTCTAACTTTAGGGAAAAAAATTTGGATTGATTTAGGACAAAATTGAATAGTTGTCTTCATGGAAGTTGTAGCTTGTCTTTCTAGCTTTCTAACGATATAAAGTATGCAATTTTTGGATATCGGAGTCAAGAGTTATGGTCCTTATAAATGGAGATGCTCAGGAGTATAAGACATATCGTCTGGTGATGACGTACGTATCGTCTAGTGATGACGTGTTGCCTATTAAGGATGCATCGTCTGGTGAGGACGTATCGTCTAGTGATGATGTGTCGTCTAGTGATGATGTGTAATCTAGTAAGGACGTATCGTCTGGTGAGGACGTATCGTCTAGTGAGGAAGCTTCATCTGCTAAGGACACTTCGTCTGGTGATAACGTATCATCTGGTGATGTCGTATCGTCTGGTGATGAGATCTTATCTTCTGGGTACTATTCATCTAATCTCATCGTCTAGTCACATTTTTGACCTTGTAAACGATCGAATTTGTCTTTGAGGTCTTCATAAAAGTTGTAGATATTGAAGTTCTCTTTCTAACTATTTAAACAATACCTCAATCTGAGTTCTTTAGAGAAAGTTATGACCATTTTTTCAATTCGTCTAACCCTTCGTTTGGGTTCATTTGATCCTATTGTCTGGTCCCACTTTTGACCCTACAGATGATAGAATTTATCTTCAAGGTCTTCATGAAGGCTGTAGATCTTTAAGTCTCCTTTGGAACCATATAAAGAACTACTTAATCTGATATCTCTAAAGAAAGCTATGCCAATTGCAAGATATCTTCTGTGTACTATTCGTAACCTTCTTCTGGTCACTGTTCATAATGTATTGTCTAGTCCAATTGTGGCCCTTTAGATGACAAAATATCAGTTCAATGTCTTCATGAAAGTTGTAGATATTGAAGTCCTCTTTCGAGCCCTTTAAGAATGACCTTGATCTGATATCCCTAGAGCAATTTATGCCTTTTGTCCCAAAATAGGTTCAATATGATTGAGGACGGAATCTTGTTTGATTTCCTTCGGCCATAACTTTGTTATCTAACTCCAAATGAGATGTATCTTATTTCTAGGCAAACTAGAGATGTAGAGCTACAAATGATTTGAAGGAATGGAATTTTAACCCAGTCCCTAAGACTTACAATATCTGGATGGAAGTTGATCATAGAATATTTGAGTCAGTATAAGAATGATTCGAAAAATAGGACCCCACACTTACAATATCAGAGAATGAAGATGAACCAATAATGAATAATGAGGGCTAATTGGAATAAGCCCTAACTCTTAGAATTATAAACTATATTGAATGATTTTGGTGTCATTAGAAACTTAAGACAATGGGGGACAAAGGTTCTGAAGAAGTCAAATTGTTATTCCAGTTTAATGTTTCCCAAAATTTGTTCTGAAGTTGAAGAAATGTGTTTGCTCACATTCTATGATTCAGTCCGGCACAAGTCTTGTAACTCCGAATGTTGGGCTCCAGAAGCGGGATCCAACAGCTGTGGTATCAGAGCAAGAGTTCAAAATCGGTGCCCAACATTGTTTGGTATCAGAGTGATAGTTGTACTCCAGAAATAAGGTCCAACATGGGTGTTGCTCCAGAGCTTGAGCCCCTCTTGTAGCAGTTCAAGTGGTGAGGATACAATGCCATCTACTATGGTAGAAGAAAAATGCTTAGGCTTATCCTGAGCAGAGTCTTTAGAGACCATATTGCTCCAGGATTTTCTAGTTCCATTCATGCCCTCAACCTTTTATTTACTAAGGAAATTAACATTTAGAGACTCTAAAAGAGGAGGGAAGTTGAGCTGAGCCATATCGTTAGGAGAAGAACCTCTCTGGGGGCCTTCCATTTAACTTTGTAAAAGGGGGAAATTTTAGGAAGTTTCCAACCCTCAACTAGGATACGTTTGAAATGGAAAGTTACTATGCATATATGGAAGTTACTGCTCATCTAAGAGAAAAACGTCAAGAGAGATTATAGTTGTAACCTGTCCATATATTGTTATAACATATAATTCAATCATTTTGTTATCAATATTTTAATTAGACATAGAACAAGAAATTAATGTCTATTTTATTTAAATCCAATCATGCTTATTCTTATTAATTTGTAATTTATTTATAATTAACATTTGAAAAATAATCTTTTCAAATCTTAGTTCACTATGGTTAGATAATTTTTTAAAATCATTACTAATAATGAATATTATAATAGTCTCCTTAATTATCTTAGGGTGACAAATTCTTTGTTGATTTAACTATTTCTATACAGTTCATATTATATCTAAATATTGTTGACTAAGCTATCTTAAATAAAATATAATTAATATTAAAATATAATAATTCTCACTTAAGATTTTTTGGTATATCTTAAGTCTAAGGATCAACTATATAACTATGATAATGAGAAAATTCACATACACACAAATAATGTTTCTTTTGGAGTCCTCATAATTGGGTTGATTTAGTAAATTTTGTTTTCTAATAAGTGGCCACATATTTATTTAAGTATTTTCATACTTTAATTTATAAGATCAATTACTTCTTCATAGGAAAGAAACATAATTTGTTCTAATTTTACTTTTCCATTAACATCTAGCTTGATGAAACTATAATTAAAAATAATACTTAAATATAATTTTAATTTTATAATTCTAGTATCATCATAATTTCAATTGTACAGTAATCATTTTAGAAATTTTATCTTAATGTTAAGTACTAAATATAATTAACCACACATAAAAATAAAATATTTTCATGCATCAATTGTAATCAACCAATTGGTTGTAAGGATATAAACTGACATAATTATCAATTAATCATGAAAAAAACAAAAAAAAAGTATTTGTAATACTGATAAAAATATCTTAACATATTCGTTAGGAATTTTTTGATAATTTTTATACCTATGTTTATTGGTATTAATTACGTCTATGAATATTAATGAAGGATATCCTTCCATTATGTGAACAGATTTTTATAATTACTAACCTAATGCATTATTTGACATGCAACAAAATTTGATGAGACTGATGTACGAGTTTTATGTTGAGTTTGTATAAGTAAATTGTTATAAACACATAAATCTTAAAATGAGTTTTGCATTTGATTTTATGAACATAAATTTTTATGATCAGATCATGCTAAAACTATTAATTATCTAATACATAAAAAGGCAATTCTAGTATTAGATAAATGAATTAATGGTACAATATAATTGTGGTTGGTCTCTTAGTCTATATGTATAGCTAGAGGATTTTTAGTTTTCTTGCCCTTTCTGTATCTTTTTTTGGGGCTCTTAGCTTGCAGTTGATATAGTCTGTCCGACGTTGTTTTGAAGCGGACTTTGTAGATTTGACGACAATAGAATGGCATAAGAGATGTAAATTTGTCTTAAAATTTGTAGATGACATATCAAACTATAATTGAACACAAATCCAGGTGTTCGCTATTTGCTAAGACTACGCAGAAGAAAACATATGGCATTTTTTATCGGAAAGGATAATGATCGACGTGCTAATTTAACAGAAAATAGCTCATTTGACTTGGGCACCAATTCATGGTTAATACAAAATTTGCTCACAAGTTAGTTTCTGAACAAACATAGACCCTTTCCTCGACCAAGTAATCTCTAAAATTGTGAAACTACCAATCCTCAGCTTCATTCTTAAAGCAAATCAACCTTGACAACCTCAATAATTTTTCTTCACACAACAAACATATAGAACATCTCTCTGTATCACTCAATCATCAACGATCACTAGACAACATGTCGGTGGAGGATGAAGTGGTGAAGTTAGAAGAAGGGCAAAGCAGCGCTAAAGTATGGAGCCAAAATAAGCCCTCTGATAACCTGTCCTCATCTTCTAAAACAGTCGAACTTCTTCAGAAAGTAAATTTTCTTTAACTGCAGCCTCTTTTTGTTAATTCGCTAACGGAGTTGCACAATTGAGCTATTTTCCCTTGTCCAATTATTTCCTCTAATACAATTCGCGACTTTGTTTAACTCGTAAGAAACATCAGTGTTAAGCACCATCGTAAAAATAAAGTTCGTCTTCTTTGTCTGCATGACAGATAATAGCGGAGATCATAGGGACATATTTCGTGATATTCTCTGGCTGCGGTTCCGTTGTAGTAAACAAGCTATATGGTTCTGTAACATTTCCTGGAATTTGTGTAGTATGGGGTCTGATTGTTATGGTTATGGTTTACTCTCTTGGACATATCTCTGGTGCACATTTCAACCCAGCTGTGACTGTTACTTTCGCGCTCTTTCGACGTTTTCCATATAAGCAGGCAGGTGCTTGCTCGGACAAACTTTCAACATTCTCACCCTCACTCATTTTATGAAGATATTCGATGTAGAATTTATTAAAATTGGTAGCTTGCAGGTACCTATGTACATTGTAGCTCAGGTATTTGGATCAACTATGGCAAGCGGGACCTTGTGCCTAATCTTCAAAGTTCCTCATGACGCATTTTTTGGTACGGTGCCAGTAGGACCTGACGTTCGATCTTTCGTCATGGAAATAATCATCTCCTTCCTCTTAATGTTTGTCATCTCCGGTGTTGCCACTGATAACAGAGCGGTCAGTTGACTTTTAATCTTTGTTTTGTTTATAGAGAAGTGCTGGGATGTGTTAAATGTTGAATGCTTGCAGATTGGAGAATTAGCAGGAATTGCCGTTGGGATGACTATAATGTTAAACGTCTTCGTTGCGGGGTAATTTGCTTCTTCTGTCATAATTGTATATCTCAACTCAAGCTTGGAATTCACAAGCCGTTGTGTGCTTTGACAGGCCAGTTAGTGGGGCATCTATGAACCCCGCAAGGACATTAGGCCCTGCCATTATAATGCAAAATTTCAAAGGAATTTGGGTTTATATGGTTGGGCCATTCATCGGTACCATTTTTGGAGGTTTCGCCTATAATTTGATTAGATTCACTGATAAGCCTCTCCGTGAGCTTACCAAAAGTTCGTCGTTTATCAGGAGCTTTAGGGCCTAAGCCATTGTCTTTTCTAATCGTTGTCGTCGCATTCAGGTGGTGTTGTATTCGAAGGACTTGAAAGAAATCATATATTGTTGAAATAGTAATAACTCTTGTTCCAGAGTTCCAAGTTTTGCACATGCCACTAACTGAATTATATTCACTGATATACAAATTCACTAAATACGTAATATTTAGGACTAGGAAGCAGGTTTTACCTTCCTTTTTCTCACATCAATAACCAACTTATTGTGCATCCAAAAGGATTCCACGAAAAAGGACCCCTTGTTAGTTGTTAGTCTAATAAATTAAATAGGTTACAAGTGGCCAATGTTTTTTAAATGGGTCAAGTCTTTTTAACGGGAATAACATATAATTTTTGGCCACAGCTTATTTCAACTTCGCACCAACTAATAGATTTTCCATCCACTAGGTTTCCTCCGTGGGAACAGAAGCGAGAGCATTTCAGAGTGTAATTGTCATTGACTTCCATTAAAGGAGGCCGTTGGAATTGGGTTAGCACTTTCTATTAACCAATTAAGATGTGTTAAAAGAATAGATTACATCATATAATTGTTTTAGATTTTGTACTTATAAAATTATAGGTGGATTTGGATTTTTCCTTTTGTTTTAGCATCAAGTATTATGTTCTCTTTTATTGTTGGTTTCTTAAAAGTGCTATGAAATATGGTCCTCTTTTCTTTTAAGTCTATATTCGATTTTGTCAATTTCTTTGAAATTTGTTTATTATTTGAATAATAAAAATCTTTTACGACTCGTAGGTGGCGACTATCCGTAGTTATCACTTGTCAGTTAAAATAAAAAATAATAAAAATTATGATATTCCTTCCTCCTACCGCATTTATCATTTTTTTGAAGTTTGAAACCTTGCACCTTCACCTTGATATGCAACACAAGTTTAAGTATTTTTGTGTATTTGGCTATTTTCTTATGTTATTGGCTATTGCTTTTATGTTATCTACCATGCAAGCACGTAAGTATGGTCTCAGCCAACCATAATATTGTAGCTGGAGTAAGAATCGCCGTTAAATTTTTTAGGTCAAAATCATGTATTGTAATTGTTGTTCTAATACAAAAAATATGTCTACATTAGTTGTAATAGTTTTGGTATAATAAATTTAAAAAGATGCATATAAATGTATAAGAGTTTGAAGTGATAATATTGTTTTGATAAATGAGATGCAGAGTTTTAGTTTGGTACCTATCCATTTGATTTATAGTATATTTTGCTATATGTACTTGTAAATATCTAATATATATCGGTATCTATTCTCATCTAGTGCTATACTTCATGTAATGTAGTAGTATTTTATAAATAATATTATGATATTTGTGATATAACACGATAGTTTAGTGCAGATGAAATAAAGAGTGAGAATAGTTCTTTATATACACTACAAGAAAAGGACCCTTTCTGCGTCGTTTTTTAAACGTAGAAGAAGTCATTTAACCATTGTAGAAAACCATCTACAACGTCCAAAAAAATGTCACAAAAAACATCGTAGAAGGTGGGGTAGGCAATAGGGATCTGCGACGTCTGTTGCTAAACATTGTGGAAGGCACCGATAATCTCTGATGTTTTTGTAGACGTCAGGAAAGGTATGTATATTTTGTGACGTTTGGAGTAAACATCACAAATTGATTAGGTTTAACGACATCCAAAGAACGTCGCAGAAGATCCACATGTTGCGACGTTTATGAAGACGTCAAGAAATGTGTCGTTATTTTACGACGTTTGAAATAAACGTCACTGATTGTTTAGTTTTAACGACATTGCTTTCTGCGATGTCTTGTTGAGAAGACGTCGTTGATTGTGAAATAATTAATAAATGTTATTTAACCGAAAAAAAGATTTAAAATATATTTGCAAATATTTTTAAATATGATTTAATATAAATTATAATTTCTTAATTTGTTTCCATTTATCTTAATATTTAAAAATTTATAATTAATCAATTTTAATTATTAATTTTGAAATTTTCAATTTGGCAAAAAAAATTATTTAATAAATTTGAAATATAATTACTTTTTTAAATTTAAATTTGTTTTAAATTTCCAAAAATAAAATTTTTTTAATTTTTTGCAAATGTAATATTTAACAAAATTTTAAAATAATATTTATTTAATAACAAATAAATATTGTTTATGAAATAAATTTATTTAATAATTTATCAATTTTTGAAAATATCATTAATTTTAATAATTATTCATGTATAACAAGAATTGAATACATGCAAACAACAACTTATTATTTAACTGCAATTCCCAAACATGTCATAATACGATAATTAAAATAAAGAAAACGTCATAAGTGTTTAATATATCAATATGAGTACATGTTTAGTCTAAACGAACATTATGTGTAGAACATAAAAGTTCCAAAAGTTTTTTTTGTTGTTCGACTTCGGAAGTTAATCGATCCTGCATTTCTTTAAATTGTTTAGTCAATTCATCGACTTAAGACTGTAACCCCTGATTAGCCCTCTTTGACTCCTCTAATTCATCTCGAAGTCTCTTTCTAACCAAAGTCTTCCCTTGTGCTTGAGGCTCAATTCCCATACCAACAATATAATCTGATCAGTGCCCAAGACTTTGTCACACACTTCATCCACTATAATCGGATGACCTTATTTTATTGAATGTGTCATTTCATGACACATTAATTAGTGCAAAAGTAAGAATTAATTACATACACATTCTCATTTATCAAATATTTTAAATGAACTATGTACTCACCCATTTTGCTTTGCATTCGGTAGTTGTCCGTTGATCTTTACTTTCATCTAATGAGTGTGATACCATAGCTTCATCGGGTCACACTCTTCTCCATCCTTGTTACTCTGTTGTATAAAAATATATTACTAGTAAATTTTTCATAAATTTTTATATTTCAATCAAAGTAAAATATAATTAAAAAGATAATAACTCACAATCTCATGTCGTATCACTACAAAGGCCTTGGAGCCGGAGTTTGGTCAACATTTGACTTGACTCCTAACCAATTTGACTTTTTGACTTTTTTTTAATCGTACACTTAACAAAATCTATTATAACATCTATAAATCACAATTGATAAATACTAAAATATAATCAGTTGTCAATAAAGTTGTGAAATTAAGTTTTGTGATCAAATTAGCTAATCTTTGTAGCTGATTGTTCCCAATATTCACATAAATCTATCCATTTCGCCACTGTGACATTATGCGGCTTAACATCCTTTCCGTGCTTGGTAAAATGCTTGTTTTTAATGAAATATTTTATCTCTAGACCTTAAAGAAAGAAACTTCTTCACAGAAGCATGTACTTCGTTGTCTGTCCTCATTCCCTTGATTTCCAACTTTTGGTACAAAAAATTATAAATTACTTGTCAAAGCTTTAGGCATATAGAAAACACGTTCACATTAGATAGTTTTATAATACTTAAGTCTAACTTATCAAATACATTGTCTAACTCCTTATTAGTTATTTTTTTCCTATTTTGTTCTTACGGATAAGAAGCTCGGGATACCACACCAATCTCACTCGATAATTTGGTAGACTGTATAGAGTTGGTTGGTCATCCTTTAGTGGGGGAGATCTCTATCTCCAATCTCTTACTTATCGCCTTATTAATCTTTGCCAATCTACGTTATTTTATGACACCCTTGTCTTTTTCGGATCAAACCAAACAACGTCGTTTTGTTCCTGAAGCAGAACAGCTTCAGTCAGCCTTCCGCAACGTTTTCTCTATCAAAATGTCACGGTTTCTATTTTGCGACATTTTGTTGCTAAAATGTCGCAAAAGGTATGACAAATCCGTGACATTTTATAAAACGTCACAGAAAATGGGATCTTTTTGCGATGTTTTTTCAAAAAATGATGCAAATTCTATTGATTTGTTGTAGTGAGTCATCAAGTTAATAACTGCCTAAAACGATTTGACATAAACTATGAGCCACCAACTGCCAATCTTGCCATTTGTAGTTCATCTAGCAAAAACATTGATATCCAGATTCGACAGCCAGTCAACACCTAACACCAAACTTGGCCACTTTGGGAATCTCAGAAGATCAAGGGATCCAGCTGACTAATAGGGTTTAACAAACCTGACTTAAAACATGTATTCTTTATAAAGATAAGCAGCATGTTGCGTAAGGCTAATAACAGTCACCTCAAACGTGCATGTCAAGTAAACATGAGCCAATGTTAGACACTATATTCCGGATAGCATCACTCGAGGATACAGAAAGGTAGTGGCCTCACTCAATCATAACAACATTGTTCTTTATTCTGAAACTCAACTTATGCAAGGAGCTTATGAATACTTCAATGAGCTTATAAGCAAACCTTCAAATGCACTCTTCTAAGAAATTTCTTAAGCAGATTCTAAAAACTTTATTTCATCAAAAGTTGCAACCTAATCAGCCAGACCTGTTTCACTGCAGGAAATCAAAGATACAATTACATCTCTCCATCATCACAAAGCCCATGGATTAAATGGCTTCAATGTTAAGTTTTCAAGGAAACTTGGTCCCTCACTAGTAACGTGGATTCAAAAGATGTGATGAAATTCTTTAGTAAAGGTACACTTCTTAAAGAGATCAATAATATTTTTATCACTCTTGCTCCAAAGAACGGTGAGTTGAATAGCTATGTTGATTTCAGACCAATTCCTTACTACAATTCCTTGTATAAAATCATTTTCAAGCTTATAGCTCAAAGGCTCAAAGGCTCAAAGGCTCAAAGGCTCAAAGGAATTCTTCATAAGCACATTAGCCACACTCAAAGTGTATATATACCTGGTACAATAATTACTGATAATATTCTAATACTTCAAGAAATCATTACCAATTACTCAAAGAGGGAAAGCAAACCCAGTTTTTTTAATCAAAATTGAACTTAGGAAAGCATATGACAATGTTTATTGGAGCTTCATCACAAATATTTTATAGGCTATGGAATTTCCAAGTATTTTCATACGATGGATTGAACGATGTTTGATGACGTCTTCACATAATATCTTGGTGAATGAACAATCTACCAGGTTTTTTCAAAGTAGCAAAGGGATTAGACAAGGAGATCCTTTATCTCTATACATCTTTGCCTTGGTTATGCAAACTCTCCATAAGATCACTGAGAATGTAGTGGCAAGGACAAAGGAATTCAAATATCACTCAAAGTGTGGCAAATTTAAACTAACCAATCTTTGTTTTGCAGATGATTTGATTCTACTCTCAAAGTTGATACCATCCCTATTTCCACCTTGATTGAAGCTTTGAAGATGTTCCAAAGAGTCTTAGGACTACAAATAAATTATTTCAAAAGCAATATACTTCTATCGAAGATGCCTCAGATCTTTAACAATTGATTTCAACCTTAACTAGTTTTCGATCATAAGAATTCTTAATGAAATACTTAGGCATCCCCATCTCTCCACATATATTGAAAGCAAGGGATTGCATTGAACTACTTGATAGAACACAAGCAAGAATTTTAGCTTGGAGATCCACACATCTTTCGAGAGTAGGGTGAATACAGCTTATTAACTTGATTCTCAACTTCATCAACATTTACTGGGCTGCCCACTTAGCTTTTCCAGGTTTAATCTTGAAAACCATTGATAGTATATTCAGTAACTTCTTATAGACTAGAGACAAGGAGGAAAACCATGAAACTATGGTGAAATGGAAAGAAATCTACACACTTAGGAATCAAGGTACATTAAGGATTTGTTCCATTAAAACTATGAGCTCAATCTTGCTCATAAAAAGGTTTTGGAGACTAATGGAGGACAAGCAATCTCTATGGTGCAAATGGATACATAACTATTTCATCACAAACATGAGTATCTAGACAATAGGTTGTTCACACTTTCCCTCTAATACTCTTAAATCTATTCTAAAAACGAGGGACAAATACAAGACTAACTTCATTATGATGATAGGTAATGGGAAGTCTGTTAATTTTTGGCATGATAATTAACTTTATGTGGGACTATTGATTAATTCCAATGTATATGACTCCCTAAAGAGTTATATTCCCTTATAAGCTTTGATTGGCATAACAATACAATGCAAGCAAAAATTTCGGAACACAATACTATCCAACTAACTAGCTAATGAAATCTGTAGAACTTACTACAATGTAGAAACTAACAGATATTTGGAGATACTTGTATGATGATAAATACTTTAATTCTTCTTGCAAGAAGTTATTTTATAAATAAATTCCTAACCTATCATAGAACAAAGTCACCTGTTCAAGTTATGTCAACCTTGAGCAACATTCACTGTAACATCCCGTCACCGATGGGATGAGTACAGTGAGTGTGCATTTATTATTTGGCATGTGCATGCATTAGTTAGCCTCTATAATTTGGCAATTGGTAATTACTGCACTAGCATATGAGAGTACATGCATGTATGACATATTCCCGATATGATTGTGTAAATTGGGAATTTGGAGATTATTGTGTTAATTGAGCTTTGAAAATTGAATTGGAGTGAGAAATGAGATTTAGGAGTTTGAAATATGAAATTGGAGTGTATGATTATGAGTTTTATAATTTTGAGG
>JANSVB020000407.1:2813925-2826107 GCA_025504935.2 Erythroxylum haughtii
ATACTTCGGTGTCTTCTGATATTTGACACAATAATGTCTTTTAATACTGAGGCATAAGTCTCTTATGTTATATGATAGTAATCATGGTATCTTTTGTTCTAGTCCCGTTACCTACTTCTGTAAAAAGGATTAGTAGGCTAACTTAGTTTGTACTTTGATATATGATCGATTCTGTTATAAAAAAGTCCTGATCTAAAATAAGATAAATTCTAATATGATACAAGATGAATTTCCATCTAACATAAGTTCTGATTTGTTTTGTCATAATTATGTTCTATTTTGAGACTTGTTCATTATGTTATGAAGCAATGACATTTTATTATTATATTTATATGTTTTGTTCTCTATTGATGAATCATAAATTGTTTTAAGACACATAATGTTTGGGTTGCTCACGAATGTGAATATCTAAAGACTGCTTATGATATGATTTGATTATGAACATGTGAATGTTAGATGACTATTAGAAATAGTCGCCATTATATATCTTGTTTAGCTATTCCCCACTAAGTTATATACTTAGCACGGTGGTTTTGCCTCTAAGTAGGTTCTGATAAGAAGGTTTGAGATTGGGGCAAAGACAACCGCAGTGGCCAAGGAGATTGTGTTTTGTTTTCAAAATGTTCAGTTTGTTTTTGAGTTGTATTTAATGTAATGAGATATACTGGAATTTGTAATTTTGTTTAATAGTTTGTAATAACCTTCATACAAGTTGGCTTTTGAATTTATGGCATGTATTATTGTATTATGTTAAGCACAATATGTATAATATGTTCTACTTATAAAATAACATCTAATGATATGTAATGTATCTTTTCTTGAGTTTCTAGGAATGCATATATGTTTTGGATTATTTTGGTTCTATTTTGTGTAGCATATGCATATCCTCCTATGGGCTATATGGGTGTTACAATACTAAGTAATAAATATGCATATAAATCATCTATATGTATATGTAAATTTCTTATAGCATGCATTATGTTCAATCTTAAATTTTAATGTTTAATCACCCCATTCAAATATGGTAAATCATATTTCATTTATTTCTAGGTGTTTTCAAATTTTCATAAACACTAGAAAAGGTTCCAATATGGTTCAGTGAAAGAAAAATGGAAGCAAAGCACTCAAAATAGTGCAAAATGGGCTAAGCATATAGTGGGTCTAAAAATAGGTAGACAAATCAGTCTAGAAGTAAATCGTACTATAGTCTCCACTTGTTACATAATGTTCACATAGAAAACATTCAAATTAGGCTTTTAGGTCTTCTAAACATTTGTTCCCCTATGTCACTAATTTCCATATCATTAAAGATCAGGCCATTTGAACTTCTAAGTCATGAGATAAGTATCAAACATCACAAGCTGCTCCAATATAGGAGCAATTTCAAGTCATCATTTTCAATATTGATTTCCAATGTCATATAGATAGAATTATGTTAGAGTCTCTTCTAGATGTTTCTATTTATATATCTTATTTTTTATATGAAACTAAAATCACCCAATTTAGAGGTCTGTAAGCTGAGTTATGACCCAAACAATATGACTGGTTCAATAAACCCTAGGCAAAATTCCACAGCACAATACTCTCTTGTCATATTCAACCTATTTTATGCAATATAACACCAAAATAACACCAAAGAATCGTCCCCGCAACCATTCCACATTAAAATGAATCTTTTTATCCATTTAAACATATAAAAAAAGAGAAATTAGACTAAGTGTAGTCCCAAACCTTAAAATTGGTAAAGTAGTTCTTCTAATGTCTTTCCTTCCCTTCCTCTTTGGCTTTTCTTGACTTATCAACTAGAAACACCACAAGTACACATCTCAATCCTACTTCCACCCTTATAATTTCATTTCTTTATAAACAAAGCAAGAAAATTTAATATGAAGAGAAAATCCCTAACTTTTACCTTGATTTCCACTTAAGATTGACTTGATTTCTTACATGAAAAATGATGGAATGAAGAAGGTGAAATGAAGAGGAGAAAAATCTGAAGTTAAAACCCTCAAAGTGTCATCCATCTCCCATCTCTTATGCCCACTTATGCTCTTTCAAGACTCATACATATGCTTAATTCTTGTTGGCCACACATGCTTTATTATTATTGGTCATACATGCTTATTACAATTGGTCCATCTGTTAACTTTAGAAAAATTGCATATTGGTCCTTATTCTTTCTTTAATTCCCAAATTGTCTAGCCTATAATATTATCAATCAATTTCGTTCCCCTATGTCTTAATTTTCTAATGGCATAAATTTCATGCAATTTGGCTAATTATTTCGGGAGTTATACCTAACATACTACAGGTTGTTTGAAAATAAGGACAATAACTAGAACTCAACTTCAAGCCAAAAATTCAAAAATCTTCGAGACAGAATCAAGTTTCGGTTCTTTCATGAAAGTTTTATACCGATGTCTCTAGTTTATTCTCCAACAGAAATTATCCAAATTTGAGGTCTAAAGGCCAAGATATGGCCAAAATACATAAGTCTATTTAGTGGAACCTATCTATTTAACGAGGTACACATCCCAAATCAACTAACTTTAATCTTATCATGCAAGAGCAATGCAAAAACACATCCAATTTAACCAAAAGCATGTCATTTTGCTTATGAAATATTTCTTTTATCAATTCACATCATGCTCATAAATCCAAGAAAACATATAAAAAATTCCAATCCATATTTCACGTCTAAGTTTGTATGTCCATGCTGAAACGAACAAATTACCCATTTATCCATGTCTTTTACATTAAGTACCATTATATCTCTTACTATACCTAGATGCACTTAATTCATTATGTTCACTTCTTAATACACTCTAGACATGCTATAATACTTCTAGGGTATATGTTGGGGCCTTATAAGAATGAATGAAATTAGCTTTGGGAATATGATGAGAGAACGAAATGACTTTCCATTAAGAAGCTATTGGATTATACACTTTTTAAGCAACTGGTAACACAAATTTTTGGTGAAACTTTTCCAAAGTTACAATGTCCAAATAAATTGATCATCCTTATCAGTATTAATAGGTAAGTGGGGAAATTAACTCTGATGTTAGAAAGGACTCTTGAAAAATGCCCTAGCCATTATCAAGATTTATTCATAATGAAAACTTCCACCCTTACGTCAATGCAAGACCTTTGATGGTTGATCTTAAGGAAATGAGATATTGAAGAGGTCATAAGGAATGCCACTTATGTAAACTTAAAAAAAGTTTCCTTACCATTTTCGACAATAGTTTTTGTCACCCTTCTTAAACTCTCTTAGACTAAGGATTTGTCTTAAGGATTAAGATATATCTATCCTTAATTTTATAGTCTAAAAATTTTTTCCTTTCAAAAAATTTAAGTGAATTCATTTCACCTATAATCATTTATCATTAATAATGCGCATACATAGGAGTATTTTATTCACCAGACTAATAGATTTTATGCCCAAATTGCCTTCCTTCCTTTGGCATACAAACACACTATCATTTTACTTAGCTATGGAAGCATATTTTCTATCACCTATCAACATAAGATTTTTGATTTTCTATCTATAGTTTTAACCATTGTCATCTGAATGCTTATATGAGCACTATAATAAAAATGAAGACCATTAACTACCAATAATATAAGGTGATGAGATTGAAGTAAGGTGCTTTTTAGAATAGGATATGACACAATTATATGAATGTTATAAGACATTGCATAAGAAATCATGTTATTATACTAGTGATAACATTTGTCTTTAAGTGATAAACAAATAATTCTTATACATCTCTATAAATGAATTATAGCTATTTTTGTTACAAGACTTTGTATATTGAGATGTAATTGAAAATTTTACTGTAAAAGATATTAATTATAAATTACTATATCATTTAGAAGGATTATTGCAATGATGAAATAATTTGTTATTGCATTTTGGTTGCTAATAATTTAAGCTAATCAAATGGGTATATTGATGGGACATTGGGACGGGATCCGATCCCGACTATAGCGGAAAAATTACTAAAACTTTTTGTATTTCTATTTTTCAAAAATTAAGATCTCTTTAACTTTATAAAATGATTAACAAAAGATTATAGTAAAGCATAAATCTTAATTTGTACCTTATTCTAAAGCTTGATCATAATCTTGTCATATCCCTTGAACCATTTCTAAAATTATCTCATCTCAACTACAGTAGTTGCAGCATTGATCAACCTTGAACGATATCTATCGAATGCGCTGAGAGAACTCTACAACTGTTACAAAGAGGGTTAAGTAAAGAGTGCTAACTCTATTACAGCTCAAGCTTATTTATAATAAGTTATGAAAATTTTATTAATTTAATTGAAATTAAATTCTAATTTCAATTAAACTTTAATTATAATGACTAAAAATTATAATTAAATACCAATTATGCCCAAATAAGATTTAATTTCTCATACTGATCCTTATTTATTAAATATCTCATATTTAATTATAAAGTTTCTTAAACTTTATAATCAAGTCTGACTTGAATAGAATATCTTTGCTCTCTTTATCCGTTCTTTATGTGTGACCCATTAAGTTTCTAAACAGGTTGGCAATGGATATAAATTATAACCTTAAATCATACTTACGATTAGATAAATTAAATTTTGGTGATAATATGTTATTATATTCCAATCTTGATATATGGATATAAATTGTTTAATTAGAGAATTAGAGATAAATTAAAGAATGACCACCCAAATATTTATGAATATCAAATTGATTTTGAATAACTTTTTCCTGTATGATTTTTCCTGTATAATTCAATCCTTTCATTAGACAATGTTCCAATTAGACATAGAGCATGAAATTAATATCTACTCTATTTGAGTCTAATAATATTAGTTCTCCACCATTAGCTATTGATTTAAATAATGAATTTTATAAACTATCCACAAAATGTCATTCCATCTTGGCCAAGGATTTCCCTTATTATTACTAATTAAGAATAACAGAACAATCTCCCTTATTACTTTAGATGATGAATTCTATCTTGATTACTATACTACCTCCATATAGAAGCATAAACTACCTCCATATAACTCATGCTACATCCGATGACTACCAATTGAACTACCTATGATTATAGTAGGTCATAAATAGTATCAAAATATAGTAATATCTATACAAGATAACTTTAGAGACCTCAAGTTAAAAGATCAATTATACAATTATCACAATGAGAATTTTCATAACAATACAAGTAAAGTTTGAAATAGATTTCTCATATAGGATCAATTTAGTGAACTTATTCTCTAACAAGCCCTATATGTTTGTTTAAGTATCTTCATACTTTAGCCTATAAGATCAACTACTTCTTTCATAAGGAAAAACATAACTTGTGCTAGTTTATTTATGTTCTATTAATATCTAGTCTTGATAAAATAATGACAAGGAATAATTTAGGGATAATACATAAATATAATATATGATAATTATAACCTCATCATAATTGCATTTGGAATGTATAATTATCCCATAGATTTTAACATATATATATCTAATATGTATAAAATAAAGAATTTCTTTAAATTATTTTGTTGATTAATTACAACCAAATAAATTAGCTTTACAACATAAACTGACAATCTCTCACTTGCACTGAACCATCCATGTAAGTATCATATACCATATCACCATATGACGATCATGCTACTGTTGGGACAATGGCTTAAAGAGAGAATTCTATAAGATTCTCTATAGTGAGCACTTGTCTAAATCGTACGAATTTCATTCTAATTAAGAAAATTTTGCGTAAATACATCATTAGGTCGGGTTCGAGTCGCGTGGGAGTGGGGTGCTACAACTAACTTAACTTGCCACTTGAAAATTTTTCATAGACTAAATGTACATTTTTAAATATCTTAATTCTCTAACGGCATCAATTAATTTCAATTCACTAACTATGATCCACTTGACTAAAACTTCAAGTCATATGTCTTTCATATTCTAATCATAACATGTTTCTAACTCCTATCGCACATGTACTTTCATAAACATGTATTATTTCAAATAGGGTGTACTTTGGGGCCTTAAAACCTCATTGATCAAGTTCCAAATTCTGAGTAAGCTTATGCAACCAACTACTTTTCATCACTCAATATGGCTCACTCTCTACTCAAGTAGCCTAATCCAAGTTCAAGTATGCATTCAGTCTCATTCCAACTAGCATGACAGAATCTCATGGAAAAACAAATCAAAATGATTCAAGTGTGGTTCCATTGCTTAGCATAAAATAACATAAAACAACAACCTATTATGCCTAAAATATGCATCCTAATTAACAAAATGAAAACAATGACTAAAACAAACTAAAGCAATGCAATTAACTAAGCAAATGCCACCTTCCCACACTTGGACAACACATGGTCCTTAACGTGACAAGGCAACCATAAAAGGAAACCAAACATAAAACACAACATTAAACAAATAAGCAAGTAAAATAACTAACAAATTAAATAAAACAACGTAAAAAGTAAAGGGTAAGAAAACTTATGGAGATTGTGGTGGCGAAGACATAGGGGAAGATACTTCAATGTTCTGCATCTGGATGAACTTATGGAATTTCTTCTTGATGTACCAATACTCCTTATACACTTATCTCATCAGGTTATCTCATCAGGTTGTCGAACTTATTAATTTACAATGTCATTTGTTGATGACTTGCAACCATTTAGTTAAGGATTTGCTAGAACTTGTCGACATCTGCAGCTACAGTTTGTTCCTTTCAACTGCTTCTTCTTAGGGCTCCGGGGGTGCCTGAGAGGTGGATGGTTGAGAAATGGTTGAATCCTTATCCTTCATGTTCTTAACATCAATGTGCGCCTGAGGATTTCAAAGCTCTATAGAACAGGGCTCCAAAATTTTAGAGCGTCTCAAATAAGGTACATCAAACACATCCGGTCTAGTTGTGTGCATACTATCCACACCAAGATTGTAAAACAAATCCAAAGAAGTAACAACATAAGCCATGCCAAAGTATGAGCTTTTCTTTGTAATGAAACTTTCAATAGATCAAAAAATACGGTACGAGGTATTCATGTTAATTTTGTGATCCATACATCGAAGAAAAAAAAGTTCCTTAGCCGAACACTTATTGCTTTCAGTTTTGTTAAAAACAATTAAGCCCATAAACTTGTGAAGAAGTAAGTGCTTAGTGTTACGAATCAAAGTGTTGGGCACATTCTTAGAATTAAAAGTGTTTTCACCCATAAGGCTCTTCCAATAATCATGCACATAAAATTCATCATGGTTATCTAGAATTTTGGTGTTAGACAAGTAAAAGAGTGCATGAATGACAATATAATCAAGCTTATATGCATGGCCACCTATCCTAAATCAAAATGTGCCCATTTTAGGATTATAGCGCACAGTGGTGAAAAATTCTATAGTCGTTATGAGGTATACTGGTACATCACAATGAATTAAACGACCCAACCATTATTTGCAGTCAATCTTTCAATGTTATACCTCAATCTTCGAGTGTCTAACAACTCAAAATCAAAGTACCTACGAGGCAATAACTCCCTATCTTTAAAGACCCATAATCTCATCCCTTCTTCTTCAAAAAAAAGTGGCCGCCATCTTAGGTTTACCTTCTCTAGAGACTTGGTTGTGTAGTTGGTCGATTAGTTTCTAGGCTACAAACTTCTTTAGAGCCATTTAAGAAGAAAAATTTGCAAAAATAGTCAAAAGAGAGTTGAGGACATTTTTAAGAGAGAAAGAAAGAAAAACTCACCAAATCCTTGTATTCTTAAGTGGGTAATGTGAAAAAAATGCTAAAGAAGTGAATAATGATGGAAAATGTGGAGAAAATACCAACATTTGGGGGAAAGATGAAGGATTTGTCAGGTTAGGATGAGTAGGTGCCGTGTTTAGTGTGAGAGAATATAAGAAGATAAAGAAAGAAGAAAGAAAGAGGGAGTTTTAAAATTCTTTCAGCTAAGGATCCCACGATCGTGGGAAATAGACCCATTCCCACGATCAAGGGTTAAGGCTCCAAAAAGTTTTTAAAGAGCCTTCGCACATTTGTGGGGAACAAACCCATTCCCATGATCATGGGCACTCCAACTTTTCCTACTTCTTAGCCTTCTTCCAAGCTTAGCATGCATTCCCAACATTCAAGCAACTTGCAAACACATTAAAATCACCCAACCAATAAGAAATTTGAAGAGAAAACAAGTTAAAACTAAAAAACCCCCAAGTAAACACCAAGAAATCATATTAAACTCAAACCAAACATAATCAAAACTAAACAAATCAAACAAAGAAGTAAACAAAGACAAACAAAAGAAAGGTAAACATGTTAAGTTAAGGTCATTAACTTGACCATTCCACATGCATTCATGAAAGGGTGGAAGAAAGGAAATACATGACTTCCCTTTCTTGTGAGTATGTCCCTCCATAGTATGGTTTGCATCTATACCCATTGACTTTGAATGCATTAACCTTGTCATTTTCCTTCTCCAAAGCTCCATGGGGAAACACTTGAAGGATCTTGAAGGGGTCCACTCCATCTTGACTTGAGCATTTTGAGAAATGATTGAAGTCATGAATTGAATAAAAGCAGCAAGTCCCCACTCTTAAACTCCTTCTTTTTAATGTGAGCATCATGCCACTTTTTTGCTCTTTCTTTATATAACTTATCATTTTCATAAGATTCAAATCTCAACTTTTCCAATTCATTAAGTTGTAATAATCTCTTCTCACCTGCAAGCTTCCCATCTATATTCAAGTTCCGAATTACCCAATAGGCTTTATGCTCCAACTCCAAAAGTAAATGGCAAGCCTTGCCATATATAAGTCTATATGGAGTAGTACCTATGGGTTTCTTGAAGGCCATCTTAAAGCCTAATCTTTCCTTGAAGTTGCTCACTACCTTCTTTAATATCTTCTTCAATTCTCTGTTCACCACTTCCACTTAGGCACTCATTTGTGTATGGTATGGAGTCACCACTTGAGGATGAGAGCTTCAAAGGGTTTTTTGCAAAAATGACTCCCTCCATCACTAATTGTCCCTCTAGGCACTCCAAATCTAATGAAAATCTTTTTGATAAATCCTTGCACCACTTTGCCATCATTGGTTGGGGTAGCTATGACTTCAACCCACTTCAAAACATATCAACTCTAACCAGTATGTATGTGTTACGTAAGGAGGATAGGAATGGTCCCATAAAATCCAATCCCCATATATCAAATATTTCCACTTCTATGATGTTCAAAAGTGGCATCTCATCTTGCTTTGATGTGTTTCCCACTCTATGGCATCTATAACATTATAGCATAAAGTTTCAGGCGTCCTTGAACAAATTTGGCTAATAGAACCCACATTCCAAGATATGAGCCACTATCTTGTTTGCTCCATAGTGTCCTGGATATATTGAACTATGACATTGAGTCAAAACATTAGGCTTTTCATCTTCAGGGACATATCTGTGAATCACATTATCAGCACGAATTTATATAAAACAGGTTCATCCCAAATATGGCAAGAACACTAGAATAAGAAACGCTTCCTTTGTTGATAGGAGATATCAGAAGGAAGAATAACACCTAAAAGGTAGTTTGCAATATCTATAAACCAAGGACGAAACAAATTTTCTACCATCATTAAAATCTTATCAGGAAAGCTCTCCTCGATTTCCTCTTCTTTTTTATGGTGCCCCCTTCAAGTCATGATAGGTGGTCTACTATAACAATTTTTACTCCCTTCTTGTCTTTAATCTCAATGTTGAATTTTTGGAGCAGAAGCACCCACTAGATGAGCCTAGCCTTGTCATATTTCTTAGTAAAGAGATATCACAATGTCGTATGATCTGTAAAAACAAGACGTGTGAGCCTAAAAGATAAGAACGAAATTTTTGACATGCAAATACCACAACAAACAACTCCTTTTCTGTAGTTGTGTAATTCAATTGTGCTCCTATCAAGGTCTTACTTACCTAGTAGATAGCGTGCAACCTCTTTTCCTTTTCTTGGCTAAGGATATAACCAATTGTCGTTTACATCACACATAATCTTGAGAGAGACCAATTTGATGATGTCAAAATGGGTGCTATTGTAAGTGCCTTCTTCAACCTATTAAAAGCATCTAAATAAGCATCATCAAACACAAAGGCACATCTTTAACTAATAAATGAGTCAAGGGTCTAGCGATAAGAGAGAAATCCTTGATGAACTATATGTAAAACCCTGCATGACCAAAAAAAGCTCTGATGCCCTTGTTATTGTAGGATGTGGTAACTTTTCAATCACTTTGGTCTTAGCTTCAATCCCTTTGTATGAGATCATATGGTCCAATACAATTCCCTCTTTAGCCATGAAATGACACTTCTCCCAGTTTAAGACTAGATGAGATTGCTCACATCTTTGAGCACTCTGTCTAAATTAAATAAGCAATGATCAAAAGAATCTCCAAAGACAGAGAAATCATCCATAAATATCTCCATGAAGTTCTCATTTATGTCCAAAAAATTGCCATCATGCACCTTTGGAATGTGGCAGGTGCATTGCATAAACCAAAAGGCATCCTCCTATAAGTGAAAATTTTATAAGGACAAGTGAAAGTGGTTTTCTCCTGATCTTATAGGTATATAAACACCTTATTGTACCCTAAGTACTCATCAAGAAAATAATAAAATGAATAGCCAACCACCCTCTCAATCATTTTTTCCACAAAAGGTAAAGGGAAATGATCTTTCTTGATGGCCAAATTCTTTCGGTATTCAATACACACTTTCCAACTTGTGATGGTCCTAGTAGAAATCTTTCACCTTTTCAGTCTCCATCACTGTCATGCCTCCCTTATTAGGCACACACTTTACCAGACTCACCTTAGTCACTATCTAGAATGGGGTAAATGATCCCCATATCCAAAAACTTCACTACCTCCTTCTTCATAACCTCTTACATGTTTGGATTTAACCTTCTATGTCTCTCCCTCACTGTTTTACATCCTTCTTCTAGGTTAATCCTATGCATCACCACATTGGAGATAATCCACCTAATATTAGAAGTTTGCCACCCTATGGCTCTCATCCTCTTCTTAATGGTCTCCACCACTTGCTCTTCTTACTCACAATCTAATTGGATGGAGATAATGATGGGTATGGTATGGTTCTTACCTAAAAAGTGTATTTTAAGTGGGAAGGTAAGGGCTTAAGCTCTAAAGTAAGGGGCTTAACAATAGAAGGTGGTGTGGGTGTAGCTGTTCCCTCTAACTTCTCCTTCTCAACTCCCTCACATAATTCCTCTTCTCTCACACTCTTATCCCTATACTTCAATAACTTCATCAACTTCCTCTTCAACTTCCTTCACATACTCATCCTTAACATCAATCTTCATACATGTGGTACCATCCATTGACTACTTGAAAGATTTAGATTTGTTAAATTCAACATGCTCATCACTAAGTCTCAAAACAAGTTTTCCTTTATGCATATCAACTAATGCCCTACTAGTATTTATAAAGGGCCTACTTAAAATCAATGGATAATTTCAATCAGCCTCAAAATCCAAAACAAAAAAATCAACTAGAATGATAAATTTATCCACTTTTACTAACACATCTTCAACAACTCCAAATAGCCTCTTGATGGATTGATCCACAAGTTAAATGAGCAAGGATATTGGCTTGTGTAACATCCCATTCCCATACTAAGGGTTAAAACCCTAGATTTTTGTAATTGAGAAAATAGCTATGAGAGATTAGAAAAGTGCATTTCATGCTCATGCATAATATAGCCTACACACACTCACACACAAGTGAATATTGATTTTTACACATTAAAATGACTGTACATGCATTCATTGACATTTTTCAGGTATAATTGATCTATAAATGTGATTATATTTAGAATTGTGAATTATATGCATTAAAAATTGAGTTAGAGTGTATAAATAGTGAATTGAAATTTTTGGTTAACTATGAGAATTTTCTAAAATCAAGGATATTTTTGGATTAGGAAAAATGTCAAATTACATAACAATTGATGAATAACAGTAGAAATAAATGTCAAATGGCAGTAAAAATTTTAATATGTGACATTAAAATTTAATGACAAGTGTCATTAAAAATTGGGTTAAAAATTGGAGACAAATGGACTAGTAGATTAAAAGACCAAGAAGAGACCTTGAAAGAGTGACATGTGGCAAGTGACAACTGTCACTTG
>JANSVB020000407.1:2859328-2869376 GCA_025504935.2 Erythroxylum haughtii
GGATGACCTAGATAGGTGTATTGTATAGTTGATGCTTTGGACAAGATTATGTAATTATGGATTTGAGAAATGAAAAGTAAATTTGGTTTCAATTTTTAGTGATATTTATATTTGATGCCGTGTGGATTTTAGTTGGTTGCTCAGTAGTGCACCTTTATCGTGGGTTACGTGTCGGAGCGACCTGCGGGCGTCCCGATGTGTACCCTACTGTAAGGGGGTGCTACAACTTAAATAAGTTGAACATTTCACCTTACCAACTAAATAAGCAGATTTTATTATATGTTAGGAAAAGTCTTATGATATATTAGTTTTCAAGTGAATAGTTTATATATGCTTAGTTAATAGTTAATTTTATAACTTAAAATGTTAAAAACACGAATTTTCTTATAAAAGATAGATGATGATTAAAGACTATTTACTTTTAAAAAGATCTTATTTAGTAGGAATGTTAGAAATAAGAATAAAAGTAGACAACATGAAACAAATGCACATAGTTTTTTGTTAAAATCTAGGAAGTAGTTTCAAATCATCAAGCTCATTATAATGGGAGGATTGTTATAACATATAACTTAGGTATGATCAAAGTTCATCAAACCACCATCACAGATCAATTCATTCACCTAATGGTTAACATTGAACCAGATTCTTGCTATATTAGAATTACTTTATCTGTGGGGCTAATCATAAGTTTTTAAGGAGTTCCTTTTAAACTAATCTACAATCTTTGAGCTTCTCAATAAAATCCCCTTGGATTTCACCAAGTAACTTTAATCATATCATAATGGCTCAAGAGATAGAACTAATAAATTAAGGAATGGAAAGATGTTGGATTGCCTTAATATTGCTTATTTTAGTAGGAGCAACAAGTAAGAGGATAAGGACTTATATTAGACACTTTGCAAGCTTTTATATTCCCTAGCATATTTATATCCTAGATAGAGTAATGCATTTCAAAAACCTTTTATGCAATACTTATTAATAGAGAACCTACTACTTATTTTTAATAAGCCATAGGTTTGAGACAAGGAGATCCTTTCACCCTATAGGTATTTATATTGTATATTGAGGTTTAAACTATAATGTTGGCTCAGATGCAAAGACTTAAAATTTTACCATAATTGTAAGAAGTTGTAATTATTTTAGATCTTTCATAGATGACCTTTTGATTCTATGTAAATCTAATGTAACCTCAAAGCAAATGATCATAAATTCCTACATTACTATGGCATTATGTCAGGTTCCTATATAATGAAAAACAAGAGTCACATATATGTCTCCACTATTCCTAGGGCATAGTTGACATCCTTATAAGTATTTATGGTCTTGGTATCCAAGATTTTCCTTTTAAATATCTAAGAATCCTTATTGTTGAATATCACTTTTATCACCTTTGAACAAACTTTATTTTGATTAATAAAGTGAAAGGCACTTTTCATTAATTTGATATTAATATTTATGAATTGATGTCGATCTTAAATCAAGTTAATGAAGTCCATGATACAAAATATAGCATGAAGGAAATCAAGATGAAATCATGATAATAAGATTCCTATCATTTGCAATTATGTTAATATCTAAATTATCCCTAGACATAGGATTAATGAGATAAGACATTGTTAATTTAATCTGGACAGACTAGTAAATGTTATATTCCTTGATTTGATTAAGCAGTGCATCTCATAAACTGTAAGCATGAGATGTTTAAAGTTAATATATGGATGCTTACTAAGAGTAGTAAGTACATCGGATGATCCGCTATGAGATTATCATCTGAATGATCTATCAAATGTCAGTGATTAGTCTCATTATAGCAATATTGCAAGTATCCTTAGGCTTGAGGTACTTAAGGATATCTTGGATACTAATTATGTGCTTTGACACCATTCTTTATTACCTCAAGATAAGGTTGCTTATAAGGTGGTATTTGGGTACAACTATTGGTATTTGAAGGTAATTAGGTAGCCAATAAAGGATTTATCACTCCTGATAGAAGGAAATGATACCTACGACCTTTCGTCGTGGTCATCACTCAAGAATCTCTAGTCAGAATAGATGTGTCATAAACAGAGTCTTCAATGACATAAAGAGTAATGATGAGATCCTCAAGATGAGAATCAATATCACTTGGACTAGATGTGGCATCGTCAGTCTAGTGGTAGTTGACGCGTGATCCATACGCTAAACCAAGTGGGGTATAGAATGGTGAAAGGATGAATTATACGTTAATTGCCTATTAAAAGGTTCATAAGTCAGATAATTGACTATTAAAGAGTTCGTATATCAATCCACTTACTTTCTAGCAAATTGGCATCATGAAACCATTCATGAATTGCTCAGATTAAAAGATAATTCAAGTCGCCAAACATCTGGAACCTAAAGGGTCACATGCTTAGGAGATTGAGGGAATGTTTTGGGATAATATCATGATATAATCGTGGTAAGAAATGTTGAAAAGGAATGGTCGAAGAAAATGTTGTATGGATGTCTAAGGTGGAGTCTCGATCATGACCAGCTAAGTTATGATCATGACCCACTAATTCCAACAACATATATAAGTGATTTCTCATCACTTAAACATAAACATCATAGCTAAGGAGTCCAGAAACATTCTAGACATTTAGAGGGAGTTAGAAGGAGAATTTCTTTACATGCCAAGCCAGGGTTACTTGATGTTTGTTACATGTGATACAATTATCTTCTATCCTTCCTATTGAGCATCCTACTTGTGTTTCCATATTGTTTGCTGCTCAAATCTTCCCTACACATTATATTAGTTCATCTCTGCGTGTTCTTCACTGGTTGTTGAAGGTGTTTGGTGTTTGCTACAACCTAAACAAAGAGAAGATTTAAGAAAAGAAGATCATTTTCAAGGTACATATGATGTAATTTTATTTTCTTACATTATGTTTATATATGCACATAGATTATAGGTTCATGGGGATATTGTGGGAGCTGGAATTTTGATTTTGACACTTCTACTGCCTTACCATGTTGTGATGCATTCTCTCGGGCCTCTCCAACACCTATTTCATATGGAAGAATCTCTGGTAAAGAGTGTGGACCTTTATTTCATTGAACTTAGAAAATGAATGACCATTGGAATAATAAATTCCCCTCTACGTAGTCAGACTTCAACTTATTTTGACAATTCTAGATAACCTTCACATCCTTTGGGGCTTCCACTTATAGTTACCTCAAAGCATGGTCAAAGAAGTGGAGAGGATCCTAAAGAGTTTCTTATGGTCAGGTAAAGCAAAAAATGTCTTAAGTGTTAAAGTAAAGTGGCTGGAAATTTGCTCATCTAAGTAAAAGGTTGTTTAGGTATAAAATTGATCAAACTTACTGACAAAAATGCTCATGTCTAAAGGAATATGGAAGCTCTTTATTGATCTTAAATCAATACGGGTTCGATGGGCATTCCGATATAATACAGGATCAAAGCTTCTAGTTTATTAAAGTAAAACCAACCAATTCTTAAAGTCTCAATTAAATGTTGAAATTAAGAGATACTATGGCTCAAGAAATGAAAGTCAAAATTGGAAATTATAGGAGATCTTAGTTTTGATTCAAAATTTTGAATGATTTAGGTCCCTTTTTCATAATATAGAGACTTGATAACTTAAAATGATTAATTGATCTATCAGCTAAGGTAGAAGAAATTATTTCAGATAGGAAATGACGTTGCATATATGGCGGATTTAGTGTTACTATAAGATCTGTCCCTAAATATAGACTAAGAGTGGAGAAAGAAGATAGGATAATGTGGATGAAGCATAGCTCATAATGCTTCACTTGGTATGGTAATAGGGTTGGCCTAGCTCAACTTGGCCCCCAAGGGCACTGCATGCACCCAACTTAAAGTTCAATTGAGCTTAGCTTATGTTGCCTAACTTAAGCCCAATCATATGCCTAATTCTATATTAACCCATAAAGTAGCTAGAAGAAGCATTAACTGGGGATAAAGAGTTTGTCCACCTCCAACAACTAGAAACTTTCTAAGAAAAGAACATTATTTTGAGTATATCTTTATATCCACTTTAAAAGACTTGTTTCTACTATTATTTCTAAGAAACCAAAAGGAACCCAAACTGTAAACCCTCCATACTATTATGGATTCAATAGATCCATTGCCTATCATTTAGAAACAACACAAAAAAGTAAAAGATTAAAGAAATTGAAGAACTAGGATTAGTGCCAAAAAATCCCTTTATGCTCTCTTATCGAGTAAAAGAACAAGAGTAAGGGGAAAAGACGGTTGTGGAAGGGAAGATAAAATTAGTAATAGATCTTCCAAATTCAAATAAAAGAAAAGGAAGAAACAACAAGAAGGACGAATTGTGTATTAAGGTCAAAAAATGAAAATAAAAATAAATCCTTCAAAAGAAGAAGAACTTAGTCATGACTTAAATAATCGGGTGTCAACAAGAGAGAATAGTCGAAGGGAAGCAATAAAGTGAGTAGTAGAGCTCTAGGATTAAGCAAAATTTAATGTATGTGTTACGCTTCGAGCCATGCCAAACTTTAAAATTCAACTATTGAATTTTATTTGTTTCACTCTCACCCCAATTCTTTCTCTACTTACCTTCCTAATTTGTTTCCCATTTGCTCACCATGAGTCAATTTTGGGGACATAAATCTATGTTATGCTCCTTGGGATTGATTATATTAAAAATGATTATGAAGTTGTAAGAATGTTTGTTTAAGAGTAGCCACCCTGCAATTCCTCTAAAAGTGAAAGTTTAATCCTTAAAATAAGAAGTTACGGAGGGAAATTAGTATTGATTGGTTGAAGATGTCCTTATTGGTATGATTTATCTTAGTGCTTTCTAAAAGGAGCAGTCTACTTGGTAGCCCCACTGGTAGCCTCTGAAGGATATGAGTTTTGCAATGTCCTTTGATATGTACTACGAAAAATTCTATATTATGGACGCTTCTAAGTGATTTCATTAAAGAATGTCTGAGAGTAAGGAAAGTGTTCATTTAATTTACTACAAATGGATGACCATAGGAAAAAAAGGGTTATCAGGTGATGAAGGAATATGATGCATATCATTCATCATATTCCTTCATGGGTTAAGATATATAATTTTGATGGCAAGGTGAATAATTAGTAAAGATGGTAATATTAATAAGGGCACTATTGTCCACTTATGTCAAAATTCAACACGACTATAATCCAGACCAACATAACTTGATAAGTGAACAATATTAACAACTTTTTATAACAGCATTAAGAATGGAATAGACAGTCATAGTGTATTAGCAATGGTATGTAAAGTGAAGAATATTTAATGACATATTTTAAAATGAAGGTATTGAAAAAAATTTACAATAGGTCCTTTTGACTTCATCATTTAAATTAAGTTATATTATAAAACATAAGGATTAATAAGAATAAAGCTTTTTACAGTGCACAAAACTCTTCGTTTTCTGGGAGTCTGGAGAGGGTCATGATATACACAACTTTTCATTTGTATTTTTGTAAAAAGTTTGTTTCGTGGTGTCTAGCCTCATCTCCTCTTGAGTGCTAGGATTGTCATGCCCTAGTGCATGTTTCATCTTGCTGGTCAAGTCTACGTTTCTGTCTCTACTTTCATTGGGTTTGTCTTTGGTTTTGGGGGTGATGGAGCCGGAGTTCAATCGATTGTCTCTTAACGAAAAGGAGACTGAGGAGCTGGTGGTTAAAGCTTCCGAGGTCGAAGGTTTGGATATCGACTACAAGCTGAGTCTGGTAGGTAGGTTTATTGATGAACGAATGGTCAATTTTGAAGCCATGGAGAGGACTTTGCTGAACCTTTGGAGGTCGATTAAGGGTGCGTGTATCAAACCGATGGGAGGGAATGGCCTTTACCTCTTTTAATTCTTTCATGAGGTCGATCTGAGAAAGATGATTGCTGGTGGCCCATGGAGTTTTAACATTTGCCTTCTACTGATTCATCACTTACGGGAAGGGGAGAACCTTGACGATATTGAATTCCACGCTGTCGATTTCTGGGTCAGAGTACATGATCTTCCTCCCAGCTTTGCTTCTGAAATGCTGGCTTGTAACATTGGCAATTTGATGGGTAAGTTTTTGGACTATGATTCGGGTCCTAGGAGGAGCTCTATGATGAACTATATGCGTATTCGAGTTCGGTTGGGTATTACCGAACCCCTCATGCGAACCAAGAAAATCAGGAAGGAAGGGGGCAATCACTTTGAAGTTTCTTTTAGTTATGAACAGGTTCTTGTTCTCTGCTACCTCTGTGGTATCATTGGACACAGCGACACTAACTGCCCAAAGCTTACAGAGTTACCGGCGGTCGAGCTTCATCGGGGATGGAAAGAGGACATCCGTGCTGAGGTTCGGGCCAAAAATCGAAACTGCCCAAATCAATGGCGCCGAGATCCGTCCATGCAAGGGAACACCAGATTTTGTTCCATGAACCAAGGAGTTCAAATAAGGGATCAGGCAGCAGAGTTAAAACCAAAGATTCTCAACAGCTATGACTATTACCATCAGCAAGTTTCTTTTCCACCAGCACATAGGCCTTATGCTATGGACCTCCAGGGCTCGGGCTAGACTCTACAACCCGCCCCACTCACTTGGCCGAGCCCGTTACAAATAAGGAGGTCTCTATTATGGCAGTCGATGAATCGAAAAAGCGCCTGCGTTCCTCTCCCACCACACTGCAACAGACTGATGGGGATACAGAAGATAGAGCTTCCTCCTCCTCGATCAGTGGCGCGACCTCAGTTATAGCTCAATCGGCCGGTCTATTTCATGAGATCCTCTGTACATTATGAATTGCATTACGTGGAACTGTCGCGACTTGGACAATCCTTGGGCAGTCACAGCGCTACAAGATATTGTCCAACAACACCGTCCGTCTATTCTTTTTCTTTGTGAGACTCTTGTTTCCTCTACTAAAATGGAGGATATTCGTGTTAAGCTAAAGTTTGATTGTTGTTTTTATGTAGACCGGATTGGTCGTAGTAGAGGTCTCGCTCTACTTTGGCATTATAATAAAGATATTTCGGTTTTGGGTTACTCTAGCAATCATATTGATGTAGAGATTCTCTTGTTAGATAAATTTAAATGGAGGTTCACTGGGTTTTATGGTTTTCCAGAAAGGCATCGAAAACGTTCCAGCTGGGAACTCTTGAAATCTCTATCTCGTCTTTCTTCTCTACCGTGGGACTGTATGGGGGATTTTAATAATTTAATGTCTGCTACTCGGACCATAATCCCATAAAACTTTATGCGAACACCAGCATTCCTGTAGGATGGCAACACCCTCCGATTAACTGGGTGAAATGCAATGTTGATGTTTCGGTTGATAAACGACGAAACAAGTCAGGTTTCGGGGCTATACTTCGCGATCATTATGGCAATTTTATGATGGATTACTCGGGGCATTTTTCTTCTTGTACCAATGCCACACTTGCAGAGGCCATGTCGATTCATGAGGCTCTAGCCTAGATAAAAAAGGCTTAATTTGAGCAATGTTTTGTTAGAATCAGATTGCCTAGAGGTCATTGCTGGTCTCAACTCTAGTGCATCTAATTTCTCTGAAGTTGGTTTAGTGTTTGCTGACTGCCAGGAGCTTAAGATCCACTTCTAACATTTGTCCTTCCTATGGACTCCTCAAACTGCAAATAGAGCTGCTCATTCTTTGACAAGAGTATCTCTATTACATGTGGATCGCTTTACTTGGTATATGCTGCCAAGCTTTCTCTCTTTTGTTATTGCTTCTGATGTTGCTTCTTCTAGAGTTAGTTTAGAGGAGGTCTAGGCTCGGGTGTATGGGGTAAAGCCTGCTGGCTTCGGGTTTAATTTTTGCCTCTTTTTTACCGCCCTCTTTTCGTCAAAAAAAAGAAAAAAAAAGATCTGGCAGTGTCTTAGTAATAGAATTAGCCATTAAAGCAACGCATACAGAAAAACATAAATAAAATATTGCTTTCAAAATGTTAAAGATATATAAAAATCAATCAAAAAATACTTATAAGCAATAATAGCTATGTCGTGAATGAGACACTGCCCTGTGTAATCAAGAGCATCGTTCGCTCCCTACTAATAGAAGCTACATGTCCCAAATGATTTATAAAAGGGTTAAAAATAAAAGAAATACATAATTGGTTGGGTCGGTCGTGCTAGGCCCAAGCCCAGACTCAGAACGACGCATGGGCCGATCGGCCCATCCCTTGAGGATTGACCTAATTCCTATAGGTATTAGCCATATAAATTCATTACCTCAACATTAAACAGGTATGATTTTGGAGAATCCTATTTTTCTTTATTCACTAGCCACCAAAACTCTCTCAAGAGACTGACTTGAGTGTTGGAGAGGCCTACCGGGAATCAACTCCCGACGTGCCTTTATTGTTTTGCAGGTATCTCTCAACCAGAATCAGTCAATCTCATAGATCCAAGCAGCAGCGCTCAACCCCACCTAAATCCGACAGAACCAATAATATTTAATTTCATTTTTTATATAATTTTCTTAAGTAGTTCTCGAAGCTAAAATAAGCTCTAATTTTTCGAGACTTTTACGGAAAATGTTCATGAACATGTAGTTAACGTCTTTCTATAATTTTCTCAAGACATAAGCACTCTTAATAAGTCAGAAGATTTATATGCTTACGAATTATACAAGTAATTGTAGGAAATCTTAACCTTTATATATAACTTCCATATCAAGCTTTCTCGTCACAAACTCGATACGAGTCCGTTCTTAACTAATCGAGATCTATTTTTTTCTCAAACTTTGACTCATTAATTTAGATTATTTATTGGGTCACTTTATTATTATTATTTAAACAAATTACGTAACTTAACCGACAAGTTATTGAAAATTTGAAAATATAATTAATAGTTGTCCAAATTTACTAAAAAGTACAAAATTTTTCAATTTTTTTTATTGCCCACGAGGTGTCCTAGAAGGGTCCCAACTATGAAAAGACATCTTTAAATCATTCACATCTTGATTAATCTTTGCTCGAACTGAGTAGATCTCTTGCGGGAGGCAAAGTTTTGTCTCCAACTTTTAAATGTCTGCATATATGAGGAAAATTTGAACCTATCACCTCATTTAAACTAAGAGAGCCTTTTACCAACTCACTTTTACCATAGGATTAAACAACTCATTCAATAGTATGTTCGTTTATATACTATAACGACAAGTTACTATAAAGAAATATACTCACAAGCCATTTCCAGCAAGTTTAACTTTCAACCTACTCTTTAAAGTAGTATAGTTCGCTGACTGTGCTCTTAGCCTCCTCCTACGTTTTCCATAACTTCTTTATTCTTTTCCAAGATAGCAACACATAACTTTTTACTGTTTTTGGCCAATAAAACAGGAATGTTCTATAGAGGGAAAAAAAAGTTATTGACTTAAGTAACTATAGAAAAGAGGACTAACGACTGCTAGTTAATGGAAAAGGGCTCTCCGACGATAATTCAACGAGCAATAACCTCTTTCAAGTCATTGTAGTTGGAAAGTAACAGACCCCTTTCTCTACAATTGGAAACGTGCATCACAAGGCAGAGAAAATGCATGGGTGTAAAAGTCTTGAGGAAGTTTCAAATTTGTGCAGAGTGGGGACGTGTGTAGGGATAGGCGGCAATTAATTCCAGTGCCTGATTCATGCACGCTGAACTTTTCCTTTCACGATCCAATTCTGTCTTCCACGACCTCACCACTTTATTATGCATCATAGACAATAAAATCAAAATGAATGCACATCAATTGGCTAGAGAGTTTTCGTCGAACAAAACGATTTACACCGTGAACAAAACGAGTCCGATTTCTCAGGATCTCGTGGCCTCAAACGGGCAGCCGAAAAAAGGCGGTCAACGTGCACGTGAAAATCGAAACGGGTTTCTCTCTTGCCCAATCACAAACAAATCTATGCTCACATAGTCAATCGAAACTTTGCATTATCATGTTTCTTTCCTTTCATCAAATTGTCACATTTGCATACTTTTCATTTATTTCAAAGAAAACATATTCAAATTCAACATTTACAACATTTAAAGCAATCACACACACAAATAGGGCATAGC
>JANSVB020000407.1:2869476-2903845 GCA_025504935.2 Erythroxylum haughtii
GCTTTGGAAGAGGACAGAAGCTCCAACCTGCACAGAGAACATTCAGATCTAAGGAGGAAAGGCAATGGCTGGAGGTATTGTGTTTCATTTCCGCTGCTGTTTGCTTACATATATATTACGGTGTTATATATATGTTGATTAATGCATGTGTTTTATACGTTCATTTTTGTATGAAATGCATGCTTGAGTTTTACATGAAGTTCCAATTCCACCTTGTCCCTGCCCATACAACATTCAAACTGATAGCGAAATTGTTCAGTTCAAGCATGAAACTTCATTATCTCTTGTTAGTAGTTAATAATCTTCGGTTACTTGTCTTTGAACAGGAATGGATGATCGAATCACTTCTTTATGTGGTAGTTTAATGTTCTTCTGACACTTATATTGTATTATTAATTTTCATCCTATTGATTGCTTGATCATGCAATGGTTGTAAATTGTGATCCATGTATGGTAACTGTTAGTACAAAACATAGCTTAGTCACCACTGTTGGAACTTCCTGCATTTGAGGTGAACTTTGGAGTAAAACTTTGTCTTCAGGATTTCTGTAAGACCCAAAAAACTTGGAAATGAAAAACTTCAAGCCCCCTCAACACATATAATAAGTAATAGGAGAACTATCTTTGCTATAAACTGAAAAAGAAAAACTCATATATCCTTGTTTGATGTCTGGGAAAATTATTTCCGGGATTTTGTTCTGTTAAATGGCTCACAACACAAAATCAATTCCATTCCAAGTTGGTCTTCTCAGTTTTGATATCTTGACTTCGTCTAGATGTGTGGAAATTATGTCTGTCAACCTGTTGATGGTTTTAGACAGGTTTAATGTTCTCTCTATGTACAAATTCCATGAACCAGCTTTGTTTATGGCACCTGTTACATGTGCAGATCTGCAGATTTCTCCTAATCAACTTGATTTAGTCTCAGTTTTCAGACCTGCGAGGTCGGTTGATGAATTCTTGCAGAATAATGCCAGAGGTGGTTACGGCGTTATCAATACCAACTTTCTTTACTTACCAAATACCAAGTTCTTCTTTGCCATGTCTATGTATTTGGGATTACAAGATCCAAGATGCAAATGGAACGAGTTGAACCAGTCAAATCAACATTGCAGCTAGCTTCTGACCAAGTACTACCGCTTAACAACTCTTAAGGGTGAAGATTAGTCTTTCTATAAGAAATAACATCCAAATTAATCATTGGACCTTTTTTTTAATAAAAGATTCTCTAAACTGGAGTCATCAAAACTTGTAAGACATAATTAAAGAGGAGAAATTATATTTTATCATAAACTTTGATCTCTTATTTGTCAAAAAGCAAAGAGTATATTTTGTTTCATGAACTTCAACCTCTGATTGGTTAAATTAAAAAACCTAGATGGAACTTTCAGAAGTTGGCATCATATGCAATCCCTTTAGACTCGTTTGATCATTCCAGGTATGGAAAAAGAATACTAAACGGAGAATATAGGAATAGTCAACTGATAAGGACTCTCCTGTTGACATGTTCAAAGAAGCTAATGAACTAACTTACCAATATTAATGTATCAAATTTGTAGACTGTATTGATTTATTCAGGCGGGCCAAGTTTCAATGTCTGCAATAGTTTGAAGATAATTGAGGGTGGAAGTCAGCATAAATCTTCCATTATCTATAATTGTTGACTGAGACTTAGCTTATTGACTATGTGCTCTAGACAGACATATAAGCTTTTTCTGACAAGGCAATTGCAATTACTCTGTAGTAAGTAGAGAATGGTTTTCGTTTGTAATAATGAAGGCTTTTGGAGCTGGAATTTAGATAATATTGAGCTGATGTTCGATCGAAAATGAGAAATTTGTGCTTTCAGGTACAGAAATATATGCAGAAAGAGTTGAGAAACTTACATACATGCTCTTCTGGTCATTTACAGAAAGTAAGGCCAATTCATTCCAACTCCATTTGACATGAATATATTTGACTTTCTGATTTTGCAACTTCTGATTACTCTCAGAAGCTCCTAAAGAACTGTTCTATTTTTTTTTTTGGAGCTTAAGCATAATACTTAAATAGAAGTGAAGGAAAAAGAAGATGTTTTTATTATATAGAACACTCACATTTATTGATAGCAGCAAAGCTTATTATATAGAGCTGAAATGTAACAAAAAAATCTTAAATATTTGTTAAATATTATAAGAAAATTTCTAAACTGATTTTTAAAATCAAGCACTAAATATCATATTTAAATTTGCCTAAGACTTAGTCAAATTGACCATTTATTTCGTAATAATATGCAAGTATAAAGAATTTTCCAGCAAACTCCTCTTTGCTTTAGGAGTTGCAGTGCTTTAATGTAAAAATAATTCATCATCTTGATATTGCTCAGTTGTTGCTTTTGCCTCTTCGTTTCGTGACTTGCAAATCTTCTCTATATATCCAATTTTGTCCACATCTTTTGGGTTTGATATTAGGCCTCCACCAACATTTTCTTTGTGGGTGATTTGTTTTTTTAAAATGTGGACATGGTAGAAATGAATCATTATTGTTTCTATTATTGTTATCAATCTTGTTGAAACTCTTGTTTTTGTCTCCTCCTAAATTTTTTTCTTTTGCTAGTAGAACACTTTTAATGATTTCTTCTTCTCTCATCATTCTCCTTTGTTCTTGAGTCTGTAGTGCACTTACTAATTTTGCCAAAGACATGCTTGATAGATTATTAGTTTCTTCCAATGTAGAAATTTTAGATTCATATTTTTTAAGTAAAGTTACAAGAATTTTTTGGACTATTCGTTTCTCAGAAAAATCCTTACCTAATAACCTCACCATATTTACTATGCCGAGCAACTTGTTAGGGTATTCTTTAATAATTTCTAACTCTTTCATTGTCAACATTTCAAATTTTCTATTAAGTTGAGTACTTGCATGCTCTTTGTTCTTTCATTGCCTTCGTATTTCTTTTTAAGGTAATCCCATAATGTTTGAAACAGCAGAAAATAAGCAAGCTTTGGCTCTCTGTTCTTTCATTGCCTTCGTATTTCTTTTTGAGGTAATCCCATATATATAATGTTTGAAACAGCAAAAAATAAGCAAGCTTTGGCTTTACACTTCCTATTTTTCTTTTTTTTGTGCATCTTGATTTGAGTTATTGTAGGATTTGTTGACAATGGAGACACTTCATAGTCTTCCTTCACGGCTTTCTAAATATCCATACCATCACAATGAACTTTCATTCGAATAGCTCAAACTTGAGAGTTTTCACCATCAAAAATTGGTGGTGCACCTTGAACAGTTGTTTCAATCTCCATTGCTTAAAGATGGTTATAATTCTTGTTGTTATTCTGAGTTATAAATTAAGTTTGTGTTTTGGTTTCGCTCATCTCATAGGCCCCTTAAGACAAAAAGCTATAATATCATGCTGTTTTTTTTTAAGCTTAAGCATGATATGTAAATAGAAGTGAAGGAAAAGATGTTTTTAATGTAGAACACTCACATTTATTAACAACAACATAGCTTATTATATAGAACTGAAATGTAACAGAAAATTTTAAATATTTGTTAAATATCACAAGAATATATCTAAACTGATTCTTAAAATCAAGCATTAAATATCATATTCAAATTTACCTAAGATGTAGTTAAATTGACCGTTTAATTTGTAATAATCTGCAAATCTAAGAAATTTTTCACCAAGAACTACCCTCTTTTCATGTGCTCTTCAGAAAGTTCCACAAAGAAAGACTTTCCAGAGAGTTTGACCCGCTTCTATGATTCCCTTGCGTTCAAAGTGGGCACTGACCAATTCCTTGTAACTAGGAATAATATGGTCTCAAACCTTGAGCTGACCTCTCTTCTTCTTAGACTACTTCTTAGACTAAAATAATAGCTTCTTAGACTAAAACTTTGAATCAAAGTTTTGCCACTTACAAAAGACCTACTTGATTCGAGCAAGGATTAGTTTAAATATAAATAACTTAAAGATACCTTATTATAGTTGAGATCTTCCTATAATTCCTCGTAAACAAAAAAAAAGATCATTTAACGTATAGATTCCAACATGTCTTTACTTTTACTTGATCATCATCTTCCCTCACTGCAGCTTGATCCTTTTGGAAACTTCTTTAAAAAATTAATTATATCACATAAATTGTTTCAGAATATTTTGTTCAAATGTTAATTAAAATTAAAAAAGCATCAAATTATGGAAGTAATTTAGGGACTCTTTAAATAAAAATAAATGTATGTTTAGATACGAATGTTAATAATTACATATTCGATAAAACTTAAAAATAAATTATTTTTAATTAAAATTTTATTTAATATCTTATATAATTTTATTAACAAATTATCAATATAGTTATTTTATTTTATTAAACTAAATAATTTAAAATTTAAAATTTTGTTTATAAACTAATAATTATTTTAAATATAATTTATTTATTAAATCAAATTTTACTTCAAATTTAATTATATCTATTAATAATTATTAGCTTTAATTTCATTTTTCATAATTTTATTAACAATTAATGTTAATTAATTAAATATATAATGTTAAATGAAATTATTCATAATTCTTATCAAAATTAATATATTAAATAATTAAATAATATATATTTAGTCGGTACTAAATCATATTATCAAAAAAATTACTAAAAAAATCAAAACCAAAAACTTTTACTGATCTTAAAAACAAAAATACAAACAAACGCACCTCAAGCGATCCCTTGTTAAATTAATCACCTTTCTTGTTTTAGCCAATTAGATTTCTGCTTTTAAGGAGACTTGGGAGTCTATGCTCCAGTTGCCTGTGTAACTTCTTGTTGATTGCAAAGACTTGCACGGAAGTGGTCGATTTGTCTGTTTCAGTCCTTGTCACCATTGAAGTACCATCCTGTTTCTCACCAAAGTTGGGTGGAAAATTAATGGCTGGTTATGGTGGCTTATCAACTTGTAATGACATTTTGAACCAGTCATTGGTACAGAACCTATCCTTGAAAGTTCAAAGGGCCTAATAATCAGAAGTTTCTGCGACCTTTCAATCTTGGACAACTTCACTTTTGAAAGAGATTAGTGAAAGATTAGTTTCATGTCAAAGGCACAAAATTTGAGCTTCAAACGTAACTCCATGCCGGCCTTGTTGCGTTAAACTTTTCTCCCGAACATCTGAAAAGTCTCTGTTAGTCGACAAGGTAGGGATCAATTAACAGGGAAAGGTAATCAAACCCTTTTTATCTTCATAACCTCATCTGAAAAGTTGCATCTAACAATGACTTCCTTTCTTCTTCATTTGATCCTTTGTTTGCTACTATTTTTGTTGCCAAGTTGTTCTGTTGCTCAAACTGGACGAGATGTTAGAGTGAAACTCCTTCATTCTCAACACAACCCATTTCTTTGATAAAACAAGAAGAAAAGATGATGAACTTACCTTAGAAGCTTGATTTCTTCTTCTTCCCATAATTTTTTCTCCCTTTCTCTTCTTTCTCCACGATTTTTCCTTCTTTTCCTCTTCTTTTTGTGTTTCTTTTCTTCACTTTTCTCTTGACTTCCATGACACTCTATCTTCTCTCCACGTTTTTTCATTCTTCTTTCTTACTTCAAGCCCATTTATTAGTCTTTCTTTCCATTTTGCCCCTCATTTATCATGTCCTTCCCATTTTACCCCTTATGTCTATTAAAACAATCATCTTATACTTCTAACTCCTTAACTATTTATCATTAAAAAATTGAAGGAATTTCATAACACTTCCTTCTCAAAAAATGTTCCCCATTATCGTAAGTTTCTAATGACACCAAAATCATCCAATTGGGTTTAGAAATATGAAAGTTATATCCCAAACATTTCGAAACTATTCTTATACTGAAACAACATTTAGTGTTCAACTTCCATCCAAAAATTGAAATTCTTAGGGACTTAATTAGAACTCAATTCCATCAGATAATTTGTATCCCTATCTCTCTATTTTAATCCAAATTAAGAATCACCTCATTCGAATAACTAGAGAAAAAGTTATGGTTAAAACACTGAAGCATACTTAGTTATTATGTTTCAACTATATTTTCCATCTTTTAACTTCCAACATTTTACATATAATAGTTCTAACTTTCAAGTAAAGTTTGGGGTCCAACAGATAAACTAATCTAATCCTATGTTATCTAAAGCTTGGGAAAAAATAAAACGAAAATAAAAATTGCAAAGAAAAGTAAATACGAGAAAGTGATTATCAAAAAATTTATTCATAAGTTTAACCCAAAAGAAATTAAAATCGAGCAACACAAATGTTACAATGGAAATTAACAAACAATAGTTACCAAATTATAAGAGAGGGGATTTTCCCTATCATCAATGCTAATCTAGTCATTTATAAGTTATTGTGGTGTCAGTTCTAGACTATCGTAGGTCGGACTACTCTCTCTCGAGTTATAATCATTAAAACCTAAATCATAAATCCTAATTGAATAATGGATAGGGTCCGTATAATAACCGACTAGATTGATTGCATGGTCTATTGGATCGTCTAAATCTCATTAACTCGACCTAATCATTTTGTATTTGACTTACCCTCTCGATTTGTTACCAAAGCATGAAGATACAACAATCAATCACAATACCCAATCAAAATGACACAAAAATAATTAGATTGACATTAACTCAAGATAAAATCCTAAAAGAAAGGTAAAACATCTTAATAAAACCCAAATCCATAAATATATTTGTATTCATCTTAACATTAAAAGAAAATGAAAACAAAGATGAAAGAAATAATATGGAATGGGGATCGGGACGCCTCGGGATAGCAACAGTTGCGAAGAGTCGCTTCTTTCTCCTCTCTTCCTCTTTCTCTCTCTTATTCTTCTCTCCATTTAGAGTCTTTTCTCAAAGTGTCATATTTGAAGCTCCCTTAGCGTTTTTTCATTAACCCTTTTATATGTTTTTCTAATTTGGCAACCCTAAGGCTTTTTGAGAATCTGAAAAGTCCCTTGAAACTTAAGTTGGGAAGATTGTCCACATGATCTATCACACAGGCCATGATCTTGGCCTATAGTACCACGATCATGGCCCTTAAATGAGCCTTCTATCATGATTATGGCTTTTGGGCCATGATTATGAGTTTGTTGCTCCTCTAATTTTTCTACGAAATCTCCTCCATTCTTCTATATTTGCCTTGAAATACTAACAAACACATCAAGACACCTTAAAAACATAAAATTGAAGCTTAAAAGTGTTATCTAACCCTCAAACACTCAAAATAAAAATATCTAACTAAATGATTGAAACCTAACCTACACATGCATTACTAATTCAATTTGGCTACTGAACGTGTACTAACCTACCCATTAAAACATTATTTTGTTTATGACTCTCATAAAGGCATATACCATCAAGATGGTCTTCTTATTTCTCAACACATGTGATTTCCCAGCTAACATGTTCATATTTCATAGAAAATATCATCATGCAACCAAACTCTCTACCTAGATAATGTACACTATCATGCACTCTACGAATCAATCAAAACAACTCCAAATTAATCCAAACTTTTTGGAGCTCATTCATTTTTTTCTCTGAGTGAGAGAATTAACCTAAAAATATGATATTAACAACTTAAGTTTCAAAATTAATAAAAATATTAGGATAAACAAGCAAAATCCATTAAATAAGAGATTAAAAATATGACTAAATTACTATTTTGGCCTCTTTGTTGAGATTGGACCAAGGTATGAGGCTTATATGAATGGACACTAGTGATTGTGTCTAAGCAATAGTTATAAGCCAACGCACTAGCTAACGAGAGTAATTTGCTTTCTAGGCATTACTTTAGTGACCTGAAAGGGTTTTGAAAGAGTTCAAAAGAGTTGTTAGCATATAAACTAAGTTACGATTAACCTTTAGAAATAAGATAAGATCATCCATAAAAGAAATATTGATAATCCCCATTTCCTTGCATTTAGAATGAAATTTGAACTTCCTTTCCTAGTTGACTCCAAAATTAATTAACCTAATCAATATTTTGATATATTAAATGAAAAGTAAGTGGATAAGGAGTCCTCTTATGTTATCCCTTTAGTTACTCTGATTAGGGTTGCAGGGGCTCTATTGATCAAGATTTCATCGCTTACATTAATAAAACATTGGGAAATCTAGTTCATAAGTTACTTTAGGAAACCAAAAGTAGTTATGGTGTCGTAAAAATGGACCAATCTATAGACTCAAAAGCTTTATTGAAGTCCATCTTGATGGCATAATTTTTTCTAGATCCTTTGTTACTATAAATTTTGAGGAGCTCTTGAACTATTAGGATATTGTCTTATACAAATCTATCTTTTACGAAAGCTCACTAGGAAGCATCCATTATTTTATAGAATGCCTTCTTCATTCTATCTGCAAATATTTTGGATTTTATTTTTATAGAGTATGTTGAGACAATATATGGGATGAAACTCCTTCATGTTACTAGGCATTTGTGTTTTTGGAATCAAAGTTATATATTTTTTATCTCCTTCAATAGTTTTTTAATGGAGAAAATTTCTAAGAAATCCTTAGTCACCATTCCTTTTATTTGTCCCAGTTTTTTTAGAAGAAATTCTCATTTAACCTATCTAGACTAGAAGTTTATTTGGCTTAAATATAAAGATGATTCTCTTAATATTTCTTGAGGTGAAAGGTTTAATTAATAGTGCTACATCTTGTTCTAATAATGGGTCTACAATTAGATTCCTTATTAATTCAATTAAGGAGCAGGATTTCCTAAAATATTGGTAAAGACAGTAGTGATCTCCCTTTTGATTTGTTCTTCAAATTATAACTATAAGCCATCTTGATTATACATAGAGGTAATTTTGTTTATGTTTTTCCTTAATAGAAGAACCTTGTGGAAAAAAGTTGTATTCTTATCCTCTTCTAATAGAATTAATTTGATTTCTTGATCTTTATTTGATTAGTAGGCTATGACATTCAATTATATGGATGTATCTAGCCATTTCTAATTTGTCTTGTGTTTGAAGGCTCACAACTCTTAAATAGTTGTAAAGATTACTTTAAATTGTTTCTAGCTTGTCTCTTGCTTCTTTAATTTATCCAAGTGTCAATAGCTTCCTTCCCTTTAAGCTTTTTAAGTTATGATTTTATAATTTGTAGCTTCCTTATACAAATGTATTTTTTGTGCCCTGTATGTTTGTGATAACTCATTTTATGATAGCATTCTAAAAACCTAAAAAATTTACCAAATAGTTGTTAAACTTAAATTGGCAGTGCTTCTCTTGGTGTTACATATATTTAGATTAGTATAAGGGAATGGTCTGAAGGATTTCTAAAGGCAATTTTGCTTTTTAGATAGACCTCTAGCCATTTTTAGGTCATTAAAGCCCTGTCTAACTTTTTCTTTAAGAACTAATCTCTTTTTTGTTCGTTGATCTTGGTCTAGAAATTCTCCTTTATGCTCAAGTTAGATATTTGTATATAATTCATATAGTTTATAAGTCATCTTTATAATTTCTCATACTTATACATCCCTCAACTTCCATTGGAAAAATAATGTTATTAAAGTCCCCCAAAATCATCCAAAGTTCTTATATATTATCATTATATGCTATAATGGAATTATTTGAAAATAAATGTTGTGAGCATAGACAAAAGTAATGAAAAAGTTGCCCCTTTTTCGCTTCATCCTGCTATGAAGATGGATTAATTAATCTTTATTCATATGATCAATAATTTGTAACTTTGTAATATCAAAATATAATATTATTCTACCATTGTAATGTCTTTGGTGGTTTGATATATGTTTCAACTCTTACTAAGGAAATTAAAATTTCTCCAAAAAATTTCCTTTGTTTACAATAGATTAATCAAAAAGTGGTAGTTACCTTTATGAAATCATAGAAAAAAAATTTTATTAGGATTGTTAAGTCTTCTAATATTCTATGATATGATACTTATCATAGTGGGAGGGGGTTTCTTCTTCTTTTTGGACCTTCTTTTATTAACTCTTTTGAAGTTCTTCAAGTAACTCTTGTTCCCTACTTTCTTATTTTGAGGGGGTTATTGTAGTGTTAATAGGGGAATCCCCTTAGTGTTTTCGTTTAGCATTTTTTTCTCTTTAAGCACCGTATCCTTTAGTAGGTTCAATCTAAGGTTTCCACACTCTTGATGAGATATTTTATTTCTAAAGATTGGTGCTTCTCCATTTGGCTTTGATGATTGTCGGTTAAAAGCTTCTTCTTTATCTGCATTAGTTGGAATTTTAGCTGAGGGCTCTAGTATCTTGTTATCTTTATCAGATTCATTGGTGTGTTAAATACTTCCTAACTCCATTAGTTCTAAATATTTACTTGTTTAGAATTTTCTTCACATTTTCCTCCAATTGCATTTTGGTTATGGTTTGGCTATTCTCTAACTACTAGTAACCAGTACCTCATCCCTAACCAATCCATTTTTCTTATCTATTCTAAGAATGGGGATTACTTCAGGAAGGTATTTATTTGCTTCCAGTAACACACATATTCTGGCATAGTTAACTCTTCTCATTCTTATTGTTTCCTCATTTAGACAAAAGGGTTTACCAATATAGCTTACTAAGTAGCTGAGGCCCTTTATGGTCTAGTATTCTAATGGTATGTGATGAATGTTAAGCTAGATGGGAATACTTTTCTACTTGGGGTTAAAGAGTCTAGAGCCAAGTTTCCAAGATTGGAGGAAAAAGGTTCATTGTTTTAGCGCCAAAGTCCTAATTCAAGGTTTTTTTTTATAATGAGCTAAGGAGGAAAATTTGAAAAAAAAGAATAAATCTTCTTCATTATGGAGGACTTTTGTTAGCACCATAGTGTTCCAATTATGTTGTGCTATTGTATTGATAGATTGATAGACTAGTCTTTTGAAGTATCCTATTAGTGTAGCCTCCCACTTACTAGCTCCCTTCTAAAGGATTTCCAAGTTTGGAGCAACCAGGTGGTTCCTTCATTTTCAATTGGAGGCCAGAAGGAATGTTTTAAGGAAAGAGAGGGATCTCCCAACATTTTATGCATATGTTTGCTTTCGTTTTCTTTGGTTTGCAAATTTTTACAAAGGATCACATTGCTGGTAGAGTGGGAAAGTTTTCAAAAGTCAAGTGATTTATGCTTTCATTGCTAAAAATAGTTTTAAAAAAAGATGATATGGTCTCCCTGAGGTTAAGAAAATGCAGAAACCAAAACAATCAAGGATAGATCTAAACAAAAGATACTTGGTTGAAAACTGAAGTAGGAAAGGAAGAAAAAAAAGAAAATAGAATAAAGATGAAATAAAATAAAGGAGGGAAAGAGAGAAATAGATACCTATTTTAGCTAGGAAGATCAAACAAAGAGCCAAAGATAAGGAGAAGAAACTAAAGCAAAAAGTTCAAAAGATTAAAATAGGTAGGGTTAAAAACTCTGCAAGCCATGCAACAGGGACTATAAAGAGATGCAGAAAATTCTCTCACTAAAGCCAAGGAGATCAAAATCCAACCATTGTATTATTTTCATAACTACTTTAGTTTAATGTTTTTTAAATGATCTACATTTTGATGTCCAATTTTAAATATTTATGCATTTAAGCTAAAATTTTCTAACTTAACTTTGGAGAGATTATTAAGAGGAAATATATAAAAATATATGCCTTCAATCTTTATATTTTTTTTTTGTGTGAGTTAAATTAAATGAGCTTTCTTAATTAAGAACAACTCATTAAAAAATTTAGATTCCTTTATAACTCATCGACTATGGTTACTATTCTAATCAAAAGTCTTATTATAAAATTTGAATGAAAGAGTTCTAATCAAAGATAATATTATCTTGTCCTCAATTCTTTTAAAAGTTTTTAATTGATGGAAGTATTTCCAAAGGAAAAAAATATGTACTATATTGGGGAATTGAGAAATTTAGCAACTTTGTCACATATTGACTAATAATTGATTATGATAGAAAATTGTTCATCACATAATTGATTATGATAGAAAATTGTTTCCCTCCACGTTTATTTTATCGGGCATCGAAAAAGTTCCAGTTAGGAACTCTTGAAATCTCTGTCTTGTCTCTCTTCTCTGCCGTGGGTTTGTATGGGGGATTTTAATAACTTAATGTTTGCTACTGAGAAATTCGGTATTCATGAGTACCCTAGAGCTCCATTTGATGTGTTCCGGGATTGCATTACGGAGTGTAATCTAATCGAAGTTCCTCTTACTGGTTATGGTTTCACTTGGGAGCGTGGGCGGGGCTCGAACAACCTTGTTTTGGAACATTTGGACAGAGCCTTTGTCTCAGCTGACTGGGTTGACCATTTCTCCTACCACAAGCTTTTCAACCTTATCAGCTCCTACTCAGATCATAACCCTATAAAGCTCTATGCGAACACCAACTTTCCTGGCAAGAATTTTAGTAGGTTTAAGTTTGAGAATAAGTGGCTTACCGAAGCTGGTTTCTTGGGAGTCGTCTCTAAGGCGTGGATGAGTTGTGTTAGCTCCAGTGTTTTGGAGAAAATTGCAGCATGTGGTGAGTCGATTATTGAATGGAACAAGTCACTGGGTTCCTCGATAAAGAGTCGGATTGTGGATGTAAAAAAATAAATGGTCTTGTTATGTAATACCAACACATCTGATCCAGCCCTGATGTCTCTTAAATCCGAATTGTTCAAACTACTGGCCCAAGATGCTATTTATTGGAAACAACGGTCTAAATTTTTTTAGTTAAATCACATTGAAGCGAATGGTAAATTCTTTCATGCCCAGGCTTCGAAGCGTAGGAGAATTAATCACATCTCTACTTTGGAGGATGACTTTGGCCACTTGTGCTCGGATTATGATGCTCTGGCTGCCATTGTTTTGGAATATTTTTCAGACTTGTTTTCAGCTCCTGTTGGAAATCACAATTTTGATGAATTCTCCTGCATTAATTTTGTGGTTAGTGCTTGTGACAATGATTGTCTTCTAGCTCCTTTTACCAAGGCAGAATTTAAGACAGCAGTTTTTGATATGCACCCTGATAAAGCTCCCGGTCTTGATGGCATGAATCTGGCATTTTTTCAAAAGTGTTGGGATATTATTGGTGACGATATTTTTACTCAAAGTTGCGACTGGCTTAATAATTGTGAGTTTCCTGTGGGGTTGAATAATACTACTATTGTCCTTATTCCGAAAAAGGATAATGCGAGCAATATAAAGGACTTAAGGCCTATTGCTTTGTGTAATGTACTCTATAAGATTATTGCGAAAGTCTTGGCTAATATAATTAAGCACATCTTGCCCAGACTTATCTCTCCCATGCAATCGACTTTTGTTCCAGGCCGATTAATTTCGGATAATGTTATGATTGCCTTTGAATTGATTCACTACATGAAAAATAAAAGTCGAGAGTCAAGTGGGGATGTTGCGTTCAAAATTGATATTAGTAAGGCATATGATAGGGTGGATTGGAGCTATTTGGAGTTTATTTTGCTTCGGTTGGGGTTTGATGCTAAATGGGTTGGATGGATTAAGCTTTGTGTGACTTCTGTGAGATATTCTATGGAACTTAATGGAAATTGTGTGGGGCCTATTAATCCACCTAGGGGACTACGTCAAGGGGATCCTCTTTCCCCGTATCTTTTTACTTTGTGTGAGGAAGGTCTTTCAGCTCTTTTACGTCAAGCGGAGTTGCGTGGTGATATTTATGGTGTTCGTATCTGTGAGGGTGCCCCTACTATCTCTCATCTTTTCTTTGCGAATGATAGCTTCTTCTTCCTCCGAGCTTCTCCCACTGAGTGTGGTCATCTTAAGAACATTCTCTCTACCTATGAAGAGGCTTCGGGTCAAGCCATTAATTTTCAAAAGTCGGGTATCATGTTCAGTTCTAATACGAAGCAAGCTGTTCGACATGATATCACTAATATTCTGGAGGTTTTTAACCCTATTGATCATGGCCGTTATCTTGGGTTACCCTCGTTGATTGGATGGAATAAAAAGCAGGTCTTTGCCTTTCTGAAGGATCGATTATGTAAAAGAATTACTAGCTGGAAGAATAAGTTACTTTCTAGACCAGGCAAGGAAATTTTGTTGAAAACAATTGCCCAAGCCCTTCCTACTTATTGTATGAGTGTTTTCAGGCTCCCTTTGAGTATTTGCAATGAGCTACAGAAGATGATGAATTCCTTCTGGTGGGGTTCGTCTTCGGGGGACCGCTCTAAGATTCATTGTGCTAAATGGGAAAGGTTGTGTGTTCCTAAAAAATTAGGTGACATGGGTTTTCGTGACTTGAAGTGTTTTAATCTAGCGCTTTTGGGTAAGCAGGGTTGGAGGTTTCTAACAAACCCTGATTCTTTAGCGAGCCAGGTTTTCAGGGCCAGGTACTTCCCAAATTCGGATTTCCTTCATGCTAGCGCAGGTAGAAACCCCAGTCTTATTTGGAAAAGTATATTTGCTGCCAAGAGTATCCTAGAAAAGGGTGTTAGATGGCGGGTGAGGGATGGGGCCTCGATTGGCGTGTTTAAAGATCCTTGGCTGCCTAATGACTCTAATTTCTATGTGCTGTTGAGTCCACTGCAGGGTATGTCTGATCAGACAGTTAATGAGTTGATTGACCCTATTACTTCGACTTGGGACCCGTCTTTGGTTAATGGTATATTAGCTCCTCAAGAAGCGTCGCAAGTTTTCCAAATTCCTATCTCTCCATCTAGGCTGAAAGATACTTTCTGCTGGCATCATACTAGGAATGGGATTTATAGTGTGAAGTCTGGCTATAGGGTCGCTACATCTCTGGTGTTGGAGGCCCAAAACTATGCTGTGGAGGGTCCGTGGAATGGCATTTGGGATGCTCATCTTCCCCCCAAGGTTAAAGATTTTACCTGGCGTATCTTAAGGGATTTTGTTCCTTGTAAACAACGTATCCTTATGCATGGGGTTAATTTGGACCCTGCGTGTTCACGTTGTGATGATTTGGAGACCATAGAACATGTTCTGCTTACATGTCCTCATACACGTAATGCATGGACGTCCTCAGGTATTACCTTACGTAGTGCTACTATTATTGAATGTATTTTTGATTGGCTTCGTGCAGGCAATTTGGAGCTTCGAGGTAGGGCCCTTACCCTTTGCTGGAGTTTATGATTTCATCAAAATCCTTTTTGTTGGAAACAACAAGATACTTCCCCGTATTCTATTGTGGCTTTTGCGGATGATTATCTTCGAGACTAGAATAGGGCGAAAATTATGTTTGGGCAAGCACAAGTTGTTTCTAATAGGACCAGCGTTCCTGTAGGATGGCAACACCCTCCGATTAACTGAGTGAAATGCAATGTTGATGCTTCAGTTGATAAATGACGAAACAAGTCAAGTTTTGGGGCTATCCTTCGAGATCATTATGGCAATTTTATGATGGGTTATTTGGGGCATTTTTCTCCTTGTACCAATGCCTCACTTGCAAAGGCCATGTCGATTCGCGAGGCTCTAGCCTGGATTAAAAGGTTTAATTTGAACAATGTTTTGTTAGAATCAGATTGTCTAAAGGTTATTGCTGGTCTCAACTTTGGTTCTTCTAATTTCTCTGAAGTTGGTTTAGTGTTTGCTGACTGTCACAAGCTTAAGACTCACTTCCAACGTTTGTCCTTCCTATGGACACCTTGAACTGCAAATAGAGCTACTCATTCTTTGGCAAGAATATCTCTATTATATGCGGATCGCTTTACTTGGCATACGCTGCCAAGCTTTCTCTCTTCTGTTATTGCTTCTAATGTTGCTTCTTCTAGAGTTAGTTCAGAGGAGGTCTAGGCTCGGGTGTATGCGGTAAAGACTATTGGCTTAGGGTTTAGTTTTTGCCTCTTCTTTACTGCTCTCTTTCCGTAAAAAAAAAAGGATTAATAAGAATAAAGAAATATAAGACTAGATATGGTAGAATTAATAATTAAAAAATTGAACTGATTTGGTTGATTAAGCTATAAAAACTTGAACTAACCAATTTTTTAGTTTAAATTTTCAACATTTCGATTCTTTAATAATCCTCGTTATTAAAATTTAATTAGTTTATTAATTAATCATTGATTTTTTAAATTAATCAATTTTTATAAACTAAAATAAATCAATTAATTTTTATTTAATAATCAAAAATTTTAATGAAACACAAATTTTTCGAATGATAAAGACAGATTCCTTCAATTTTATTTAATTTTTAACCGATTTTATGACAGTCTAATACCGATTTAATCTTTTAAATTATAAACTTCTTATCTTGTCATTCAACTTTTGATATAATTTTTAAAACAGTCGGTAGAATTGTAAAATAGACTTTAAAATCAAACTGTCATGTAGTTATTGTATATTCAGAGATCTTCCATTCAATGCAGATAGTTCCCTACGAGTTACAGGTTTATTGGTAAAAGTTCTCTTTTAACCAACAATTTGCAACTTATACTTGATAGGCTCATACATTCTTGGGTACATTCTTTGTTCCCACTGCTACCTACAAACTACTGCGCAAGTTAATACATATAGTAAAATACGCATTTTCTGCCAAAAAGTGAAAAGGAAGAGAAATTACCATGTTAAGATCACTGATGAGGTGTCAAATATGGCTCTATAAATAAATCCCCCTATTAAATAAAACAAGGTTGTATACGTGTATCAGTATGTGCAGGTGTACAAATAAAAAATGGACAGGCAGGGTTCATGGAAGCGTTTACCTGAAAAGGTGAAGGGCCATGGCTCCTAGAAGAGATCTCAGACGCTAGACTTCTGTCGCAATGGATTAGGATGTCGAATTCCATGCAAAAGTCTTGTTAGACTTCTATCACAATGGATTAGGGTGTCGAATTCCATGCAAAAGTCTTGTCAAACGAGAAGTCTCTTTTTCAGTGACACCTAAATGTCATTGCCTCTTCGACCCTGAACTTTTGTATTAGTCCTCCCTCTTTGGTTGTCTTAGATAGTATCACAATTTTACAATCTTTATGGAATCATTTTACAAGTTGCACAACCTTTAGCTTAACTATCTTTCACTATTAGGCTATTTATTTGATATCTAATTCAGATAAGAACCTGTGTGTGTGTGTGTGTATAGGCTTTCTATTTGATATCTAATTCAGATAAGAACACGTATATATATATTTCACAATCTTTATGGAATCATTTTACAAGTTGCACGACCTCTTTAGCTTAACTATCTTTCACTATTAGGCTTTCTATTTATTACTAAGCCAAAGACAGTTCAAAATAGTTCATGTACAGGTAGAAGAAGAACATAACATTACAAAGGGGCTTTTACCCTTTAATCTACTAACTAGCTAGTAGAGAAATGTTTAGCTACAACCCGCCTTAAGTGGAGGGACAGTATTAAAAGTTAATCTGGGCTTGATCTGAGGAGACATATTAAGAGACTTGCTATCTCTTTGAGTAGGTGTGTATATGATATCAAAAGAATCCGTAGATGTTATGCGTTAAATGTTTGTTTTCTTAGTCTTTTTTGTTTCTATTTCTATTTCTATTGCTATTTATATGTTTAGATTTTACTTTTATTTTTAAATTGAGTAAAATTTATTTTTGTTTGAGTTTTTAATTTTAGTTTCTTCTAATTTTCATACTTTATGAAAATTATAAAATTGATTCTTGTCTTTTGCTTTTATTTTTTATAATCTGATTTATTATGAAACTCAATATATATTATTTAGTTATTTAATATTAATTATTAATATGAAATATGAATAATTAAATTTATTTTATTTATAATTAATTTGATTATTAATTTTTGAAACAAATTTTAATTTAATAAATATAATTTATTTTTCAAAATAAATAATTTTAAATAAAATTTTAATAATTAATATTTATTTATTTATTTATTTTAATAGAATAAAATAATTTTCGTTGATAATTTTTTAATAAATATTATATATTTTATTTATTTTATTATTATAAAATAATTTTTATCTAATACGAAATTATTAGACATTAACAACTAAACAGAAAATTAAAAATTAAAAATAGAAAGCAATTAAAAACAATAATAAAAAATAAAAATGAAACCAAATAATTGAGGAGACTTTTTTTTTCAAATTATCAGTTATTTCTGTCAAAGTGTACTTAAATGAAATCTTAGTTTTAGAGGGCTTAAACATGCAATCAAATACCGATACCTGTTGGCTTAATAATGCAAGTCGGTCAATAAAGATGGCATTGACAAGAAACGTAACATCAACCCATACCCAATTCATCGGTTGAAATCTTCGATGTATCTCCCTCTTTTGAAAGTTTACATCAAATTGTGACCCCACAGCCTCTTTTGTACTAAACAAAAGTTTTAGCGCCACGATCATTAACTTCTTCTTTCAAACTGAGCATAGGAAAGTGTTTTTTGCTAGGCTGAGACAAGAAGGTCAAAACAGTAGAACACAACTGCTTTCTAGAGGATAAAAAACTATGATAAATAATTCCTATTCGTAGAGAAAGATTATGTTACATTGAACCATGGAAAGAAAGTTGGTCTATAATTAAACAGAATATTGCTCTCAGACGATGACCACATGCCCTGGACATGATAAGAAACTTTATCACATCTGTGACCAAAACCTAGTAAACAGTGCATTAAGGATTTACTATGGTAATTTACCGCCTATATCGCAATGTTTCTATTGTGACCACTTTTAATTTCTTGGGTCAGGCTTGACAAGCATCAAAGGGTAAAACTGAAAAGAAAAGAAAAAAAACAATGGTATCATATGAAGCTTAGATTGCAACATGCAATTGTGACTGTGATGTTGTAATTTTTAAAAAATTATTATAACTAGTATTCAAATTTATTATAGTATGTTAAGAAGTTCAAACCTGGTTAACTGAAAATACAGTATTATCTCACAGCCAGAATATCAGTCTTAATTTGATTGAGGTATATTAGATCATCCTCCCGGAAATTGGAACTACTAAGATTAACTTTTGAGGCTGGACAAAGTATTACCTAAATCTCATAATTCTTAGAATTTCTATTTTAAATATGAATTATAAGGACAAGCTGGAAAGGGAAAAGCAAATGGGACCTGCAACAATATAGCCTTATGACTGACATCGATCTTAGTACTTCAGATAATTCTGAGGGCCTAGTGTTGCTCTGGCTATGTCGGATATATATGATTGTAACGGGTTCTCGCTCGCATGATGCGTATAAAGATGCATGTAGCCCTTGACCCGCCTCTCTAATGAAATCAAAGTTACGATAAGAATGCTTTTGGGCTGTGATGTTCGATTTTCTGAAGGATTCCTACTGTTTCCAAGATAAAAGCATTAGTAACAGTACTACTACTACACATACAAACTCTTTCTTCTAAAAACTAATACTTTACTAGCACTATCCTACTTCCTGTATAGTTATGAAATGAATAAACGAAGACAAGAATTTTATTAAACCAACACAGATGCAAACTAAAAATTAATTCCTAACAGTTTTATTTTCTTTTCATTTAAACCGAGTCTGATTTTATATTATCTATCTTCATTTTATCGACGTAGCTATGCAGTTGAAGAACATGAAAAAACTTGATCCAAAAGAGCAGGAAGTACTTACTAGCATGTTACCCTACTACTTCCCTTGGTTTGGTAGTCCTTTTACTCTCCATAGCTATCACTGTTGCGTGAGTACATACACACACATCTCTCTCTTCCTCCACATATATCCATGCATGTTGGACACATGCATAATCACATGGTAAACAACAGCTTAAGATAGTAGACTTATATATCAACGTTAATGAATGTATGAAATATCAGAAGAGTAAGATAAATTAACTAGTCGCTAGTGTATAAAACACCCCCAAGACTTTAATTCCATGAATCGTACTAATTGAAGCTTTATATACAACATATGAACCTAACCCTCCACACATAACTGGAGACACATCTGGTGAGGGTAAATCCTGCTCGAGGAAGTAAAATTTTGTGATATAAACTTCCTCCGTAGGGTAGCTAGATAAAGTTCTACGCTTTTAGGAGGGTAATATTGAAACTAAATCCTAGTGAAACTGGTATAATGTTAAAGTCATGAGATCACAGAACTAATGTAGCTGATCACTTGGTTTAAATCATAAATAAAAAGGGAACTAGTTCTATCGTAAGGATATTTGTATTTATTAGACGTAGGTGCACAGCTTCGTTTCATGTAGAAGTTGCGATTAAACGTCAAGCAGATATGAGATCAGGGAAAGCCAGAGAGCAAATTGTTTTTTCTGAAGCTTGATAGCCAGGTTTATAAGAGGTACCCATATATATTAGTATACTACGATTGGACTCCTTTATCTTTTTGAAGCAAAGAAATTTTGCTCAGAGAGACAAGTTAATCATTATCACTATATTGAATAGATCGATCATATGGTGACTCACTAGGGTTTATCCTGCGGGTTAACTAAGCTTTCAAGGTCGAACAGACAATGAAACAAAGGTTATACTGCAAGAGACTGCTCCCATGACAAGAATAGCATGGAATTCACTCACCCGCCGGTTATAAACATAAGGATCCTTCGGTTTCCCTTTCCCCTATCCTTTCTTTGATGTATTGGAGGCACGAGTGGACTTGCATAGTTGGCTATACATATGTGCATGTGTATATATCTCGTGTCTTCCACCTGAAAACAATTTAATAAAAGGGTAATGAAAACCAATTACAATCTTCTCGGATATTCAGAACCAGTTGTCGATAAGAAGTTAGAGAGATAATAGGCTAAAGAGCAAGAGGTAGATAAGGCATACCCGGCCAGAGAGTCATCTGAGATTAGAAAGGACTTACCTGTTAAAAACCCACATGTCTGTATGCGTCCTTTCTTGTAAGGTTCAACCTAATCTTTATAGGGGATGTCTATCCTCTCTCCTCTTATTAAACAAGTGAAAAGGATTAGTCAGGGGAGAAAAACACACTGTTGGTCCTTTTTTTTTTCCCCCTTTTTACAATTATAGATATGATTGAGGTGTGTAACGTAAATCAAACCAATAATTATTCTGTAATCGTTTTATTTGATGTTGTTCAAGTTAACAAGTATACGGGAACTTTGACTCGCAGGTGTACATGCAAGGCGTGGGTTGCACATTAACAACCAACTTGTTTTGTCGCGCGTGAGTGTCTGTAAAATGTGTTGGTGGGATTGAGGAAGAGCTGAGCGCGAGTTTCAGACGGAAGTAGATGGTTTCCTCGTGAGCTTCGACCATACTGAACTCCTAAATTCGTTTACTCCTCTTTTTACTTCTAGTTACTGATCTATATATAGAGCTACGAATTGCTAATTAGAGATCCATCGAAAATTTTGTCAAACCGAAAGTGACTTCTTTATAGAATATATAACATTGCTTGCTTAGTGCTTCCAACATTTCTCAATAATACGTTTTCTTCAATTAATTATTAAAATATAGAGGAGTGCTACAAGTACGTATCTTTTTATTAATACGTGATGTTGATCAATAGTATGTTTTTCTTTTATGAGTGGACTATTCTCTCCTTAATTCACGGGCATAGTTAATAAGTGGTTTGAGTGAGACATCTGCTGCAAACAAAAAGAAAGTAAAATGTATTTGTATCTCTTACATTAAGCATATGTACGCTACAAATTACTTGCGTATGAATTTAATTCTACTACTATAAATACTAGCTCTTTTTGCTAATATTTTTGTTTCTTAATATATGCTCGTTTAATTTCATTTGTTCGGATTGTAATGAACAGTAGGACTGCAACCACAACTGAACTCTTAAACGGCTACTAAAGTCATTGATCATATACTAATAACATATTCTCAAACACAAAAATCTCTAATGTCGATTAAAATAAATAGAGAAGTGAATAAGTATCATGACCATCTATGCCCGACCCCTTCCTGCACTTTGGTTACTTAAAATATCCCTCTATAAATATTCGTTTGGAAGTACGTAAGACCGTTAGTTTTACAGTCTTGAACTGTGAGTTTTCCCATATAGAAACACCTCACTGTCAATCGTATTCATATAGAATGAGTAATGAGTGTCCATAGCACTGACGAGTAAGGAGTGGTATCATGCCAAATTGCTAACGATATAAAATAGGTAAGCAACGTCTAACTTACTTGATAGACTGGGCTGAAATTTAAGAAATTGTTCTTATATCCTTTAAAATAATTAACAGTCTATTAAAATACACAGCTATATATACCACACGATATAAACGATTAAGAAACCTTGACAGGTGAGGTTTGATTATAGCTGAGATTATCTCAGAAAGTTGCCATACATTTTATGATTTTAACTAAGAAAGGAGATCATTAACTAGAGACCGTTGCCCTTTGGCCTTTGTTGAGAATACACTATGCCCATATTAGTCCGTAGTTAATAGTTTGAAGAAGTAAAAGGAATAGGAAATATGTAAATGTTTTCTAGAACCAAAACATATACTGTCATACTAATTCATTGTTTTGCCTTGAACTTTTAATTGGCAAACCAATCAAAAAGGTCAAAATGTATTGAGATCTCTTAATACTATTACTCTTCAGCAAATTTGTTATTTACGAGTTGAACAGAAGGGTTATGATGATTATTAAGCTCTTCTTCTATATGCAAATCCACGAAATTAGCTATTCCCTCAATTCTAATGAGAATAATTAATTATTGGCAATTAAAAATTTATTGCACAAATATTGATGCAAAGAATTATTTTGCTATTACTAAATTTTAGAACTTTCTGAAGTTAAATTTGTGTCATATGGCTAGCTCATTTTAAAAGCATTAATAACCAAAGAACTTTCTGTCTTGCTTCCCCTTTGGTAAAGTTGAGGAGACTAGTTGATCTCAAATATATGTATTTTGTATAATGACATTTAATTATTTGGATGTTAAGTATTATAAAATTAGCATCCCAGTTTGGGTTGACGAACATTAGAAAAGCGTTAACAAGATAAAAATAGTAAAATTTTTAAAAATACGATATAATTTTTTAAAAAGTAAAATTTAAAGAATAATAAAATTTTGTTTTATTAAATTATTCCCCTCAAAAACATTTTCATATTTTTATGAAAATTGTTGAATGTCAAAATTTTTACTCCAATAAAAACCGTATTGTTAACTAAATTTTTTTTAGAATATAAAGTAAAATTGACATATACCTCCTCAAATTTCCTAAATTTTCTTCTCTTAAACCATTTATGCCATTTTCTAAACTTTTATCTTAAATTTAAGATTTTATATTATGGAAATTTCAAGTGAGATTCTTGCTTTTAAATATTTTCGTTACACTTTGATATTTATCAAATAAAATATTAATTAATAATTTGTAATTTTATCTTAATACAAATCTTTTCCCTTTGGAAGCCGATGACATGTTTTGTAGCAGTTCAAAGTATTATTTATTTTTGGACATGTTCCGTTTGCTCTGTTTCAAGAACAAATTCACCACTGTATGATTGATTAGTGATTTCTAACAATTGTGGGAACTTTGATAGGACCAGGTGTTTTGCAACAAAAAGTCGTAATGAGTTGAGGATGAGAATGCATCTCGATCATCGTCTTTCAATTAATGATTAAAAATTGAATCATCAGTTCGATAGTTTTAATCATAAAAATTTTGAACCGATCAATATTTTAGTTCAATTTTTAACATTATAATTCACATTCTTCGATTTTATTTAATTTTTAATTTATTTTATAATAGTCTAATATCAATTGAACATTTTAAACCTTAACTTTATTTTTTTACTGGTTTAATTTTCAGTTTAATTTTTAAAACATTCCTTTTGATAATCAAAACTATGATATTGTAATTCAAATGAATTATGCTTATATTTAATCTTGAGTTATTTATTATAAAATTTATCCGATATGTGATATCCTATAAACTTCGCTGTACTTACCTCCACCTGAATCTGTGTGTTGCTAATGAGCTGCGAGAAACTTCGTTAAATTCAGCACCTTCTATAATTTACATCAAAATTTTATGTATAAAACATATGATTGATCTCCATATGTGATGGGATAGGAGCTAGCCTTTGTTATAAAATTTTCTCAATATCACAAAGAAAAGAGAACGACAAATTACATAATATGGATGGAATTATAAGCTAACGAAACTATCAATTTGATTGGAATTAAAGTTAAAATATATTAGATATTCGACTTCAAGGAAAATAATATTAATAATGACAAAAAGATCAGAATGATATTAATCCTAGATCATACTAATTTGAAATGGCATGCGTTGGTGAAAATATTTAGGATCTTTTCCCTAAATATTGTAGCAACCCAAAAGTGGTATAAAAAAACTAGCATACTGTATCGAATCGAGATACTAGATCTTACCTCTTTGTTTTTTTAACCGGTATTAATTGGTACATTAAATATAGGTGAGTTTAGGGGGCCAAATCATAAATTAATAAAATTGAAACCCCCCACCCATGGAAAGCGGCACGAAGGTCGGGGACAAGGACAAGAGTAGAGAAACATATAAAGACGTACAAAATCTACATTTTCAAATTTCAAGGTGATTGAACGGGCGTATCCTGACGTCAGATTTTCGAGCCAGGTCATAAAAATCATGAAATCCTTTGTCAATGATAACTTCCCGAAGCTAGCGTAGGAATCTTAACTAGCAAAGTAGAACAAGAAGGCGGATATATTAGTTGAGTGGTTATTATCATAATGAAATCTATTTCTTCGATTAAGAGAAGAGGTTACGATAAAATAGAATATGATAGGATAGATAGAGAAGATTTTACATTATATTTTGTTTCATTTTAAATAGTAAATAAGTTACTCTTAATTTGAGAGGTTTAGAATGAAATATAAAATGATAAATAATATTTCACCTTGTTACATTATGAAATAATATTACAAATATCATATTGAACTTGGTATCGAATTGAATTTTAGTATAGTAATGTACCAATATTAATCAATACTGAGTCCTGTTTTGGGCAAAATTTTAAATTTATAAAATATTCTCTAATTTTTTTTAAATTTGCAAATAATCTTTCAATATTGTACCATATAATTTAAACTAATATTGTCTCAAAAAATCATAATAAATAGAATTTAAAATAACAACAATTTATTTATTTTTCTTAATATTACTTTCAGATATTTCACATATAAATAATATGAAAAATATTATTTTATCATCATATAAATATAAAATTAAGAACAATACAAAGTATTTAAAATATCAAATAAAAAGAATAATTATTATCAATAATAAAATATAATTTCTATCTTAAGATTTAATTTTAAATAATAAAAAATATATTTTTACGTTAATATGTAGTTGTTATTAATAATAAAATATTGTTATATTTATATTAACAATTTAAAAAATACAAAAATTTAAGACTTCTTAATTTTCATGTTATCATATTTTAATTATTCTTTGTAAAATAAATTGTGAATTTAAATATTATATTATTAATAATAAAAAGAGATGATGATGGCGAAGAAGAGAGAGGAATGTGAGAAAAACATAAACAGAGGAAGAAGAAGGTAGCACACCCAGGTTAGGAGGTAAGCTTTTAAAAAATTTTCATTTTAATGTCCCTAGTTTTTTAAACTTTTGGTACCAGGTAGTATATAACCGATATTTCAAATATCGACTAGTATCAGATAAAACAGATCAGTATTTTTAAACTTGGTATCAAAACATCTAATTTTGTATCATTTTTTGGCTAGTACAGTACGAGATTTATTATACTGTTATGAATCCTTCTTTTAAATAATATTTAATTAAATTATATGATGAATCATTTCATTCCTTTCAAATAATAAATTTTTAATATAACATTATAAATTATTTCTTTTAATTAAAAATCTTAAGTGCAACTAAACATAGCGCTTTCGAGCATTGTGAGATTGGCACCATTTTGAAGGGAATGAAAGCAGTCGTTAAACTTACTATTTCTTGCATTCTTAAGTTTGTGGTTTCGGGTTAAGATTTTTTTGCGCGTATGCAATTAGCCTTGTGGTTTATTTGGTAATTGATGATCATGTTTCTTTTTATTTGATTGTTTTGTGAGTGAAAAAAATAGATTTACTCAATCTAGACTAATGTTCGTATTTACAAATTTAAATATAAAATTTTAATTTATTTAAAAATTTATAGAAGTTTTCATTGAACTGATGAGTTGTTTTTGGTGTAAGATACAATAATTAGTCATGAATGATTTTAAGTAATTGAAATAAAAAGAGAGTTTTATGTTGCTATACTAATTCAAGTTGTTTATGATAAAATCCTAAAAGAATTTTATAAGAAATTATACTTTGCAAAAGAAAAATTTTATACTATAAAAACTAAAATTTAATAATATAAAAATAATTTTTTTATAAATACGACAATAATAATACAAAAGTACACAATTTAATTTTTTTTATAAATATTAACTAATATTAGCACTATATTGTATGATAATTTAACTATGCGATGATATTCGCAACTTTGGCGAGTAATACTAAAATTTCTCCGGACATTTACAGGATATGGAGATTTTTAATTGTGTACTGTGTATTAACACTATTCATGATTTTTAAAGATGATTTACGGACCCAGAAAGTAAGCAAGTGGGGTAGCTACATTTTGACTTTACAGAGACAGCGCTCGCCACTAGGGCTCAAGTCAAAACTTGAGCAACCCCTAAACACCACGACAAAAGTCAGCCTACTAGCTAGCTTTCGTAAATTTCATGTTACCATTGTACTAGACTTCCCAAATTACAAGAAATCTAACTCCGGAGTCGGATGCGTCTTCTAATTTCTATTTTGAAATTTTTTTTTTTAACATATTCCATTCTAATGCAATATTAATTTAGCCTTAATTATGTGGCTAAAGATATTGAACTTATGTCCACTTTGACGAGATTTTTTATTATGCCTGAATATAATCCTAATACGAAATTAAAGAAAAGTTGTTTTAGGGCATAGTTTGGGTAGGCTCGTACCATTGAGGTTTTTTCTCTTTTGGTCTCCAAGGTTGTCTACCTCCTATCCCTATTTTTTGGGGGTCTTGGGAATCGAACCTAAGACCTCAGAGTTTTGTTGGGTGCATGACCCACGCCTCACACCATTGGGCTACGTAGCTCAGTAGTGAGAGGCATGGGTCATGCACTCAACAAAACCCTGAGATCACAGATTCGACTCTCGCATACGCGGCGCCCCCAAAAGAGTGTGACCAAAAGGGACAAAACTCAATAGTACGGGCTCACCCAAACTAGGGCAAATTCTCATGGCTCGATACTGGATAAAACAGTCTTTCTCGAATCATCATTTAAAAGTTTTATTTTATCATCTTTTAAATAAGTTATTATTTAATATATAATTATTATCAATAATTTTAGATATTATCAACATTGAGAATGACACAAAATTATTTTTCATAAGATTGACAACATTGTTAGTTCAAATTTACCTGACACAAAATTAATGGATTAAGATTAAATTTAATTTAATTTAGAAAACTAAAAAAAAATTAATCTCAATCTGAATAACTTGAATCTTACATTTAAAATAATGTTATTTTAGAGGCAACTCAAATAAAGTAATTTTTGGATTTATAATTAACATATTTATTAGTTCTTTCCATTTATTGTTTTGAGTTGCTTTTCATACTATTAATATCAATTAGAGTAATTATGCAAATAGTAATCAATTAATTTTATTTTAAAAAACTTTTTTATGCATATAAGTATCACAAACTATATATGTGACTAACATTTATTTAGGAACAGTTTAAACATGAATTTTATTGAAATATATTAAAATTTTTGACAAGTCAAATAAAAACGTGATGTAATATATTAGAGTTGTATACAAAATATGATAATTCTATTTTTACTTATCTTATATAAAAGTTACGAATATTCTTATTTTTCTACAAATTATGTATAATGTTATGTAATTAGCGGAAATCCTTTTATCGTCTCTAACTCCTAAATTGAGGTTTAGAGCTTCAATACTATAATTTTACCTTTACAAAGATTCAAGTTGATCTGAAATAGCCCGAAAGTAACATAAAATTAAAATATATCTAATTAAAAATGAAAAGGAGTTTTTTACAACTTTCGACATTCAAGTTGATCTGAAATTAACCGAAAATAACATAAAATTAAAATATATCTAATTAAAAATGAAAAAGAGTTTTTTACAAGTTTCGACCGTATACATTAACTTTTAGAAAAATTGATAAATAAATATCCTAGTTAAAAATTCGTGGATACAAATCTATATTTGCAGTTTAGGTTTACGTCTATTTTTATCTTGTAATTTTTAGTTTTGTTTTATGTTTTAGTTTTTCTTTAAAATAAAAATAAAAATTTGTTTAGTTATTAATGTCAATATAATTATATTTTTATTAATGATGATAATTACATATTAGAAAATTTAAAAATAAATTATTTTAATGACATTCTAAATTTAGTTATATTTATTAATAATTATTAAATTAATATTATTTAATGTAGTTAGAAAAATTAAATAAATTATTGAATGAAGTTCAATATTCATAATTTTATTATTATTTAAATTTAATTAATTAAATATCTATATTAAATTAAATCATTCATAATTTTATTAATAATTAATGTGATAAATAATTAAATAATATATATTTAGTTGAAACTTGAAAGTAAATCAGATTATTAAAAGAAATAGAAAACAAAAATTACTTTTATATAAATTTTGAAAATTGAAAGAAACCAAAGCCAAGATTACAAATCAAAAACTCAAATATTAGATATTTTTACTAAATTTGAAAACAACGTAAAATTAAAAATATAAATAAAAACTAACGGTCGGTTATGTTCAATAGATTTGGAAGGCACAATCTCACCATTTGTCTAACTTATATAGATAGGGAACCATCATTTTAATGAATTTTTTTTATAGATAATATAATTGGCATTATCTAAATTATTTTTGCATACTTTAAATCATTTGGTGGTATATAAGAATATTTAAACAATATTAACATTATGATGGTCATGAAAACCATTGTTTTATGTTTGATTATATGATTTTTTCTTTATGTACATTATATGTAATTTTCACTTACTATAAATATATTTATTTTTAAAATAGTTTTAAAATACCTTATATTATTCAAAATTATTTTTATTGAATTATTTCAATATAATTCACTATTAAATTGAAATAATTATATAATTTCTGCCATGCATGTAATAATTAATTATATAATATTCTATGTTAAAATAATTCAAAAAAAAATTAATTTAAAGTTTTTCTTATTATTTCTAATACTACTATGTGTTTTTAGGTTATTTAGAATAATAAAAGTAGCTCTAGAAATAAGTAAACCACAAGGGAACCTTTCTATTTTACGCCAATTACATTTTTTCTTTTCTCCTTTCTTTCTAACTAGCAAGTATTTATATAACTTGGTGTTTTATGGGATACAAACAGATAAAAAGTATGTCACATAATTATATAATAAAAGAATATAAATAGTGGATGCATTCAGCGCACAACATTGGAGATGGTCATAATGTAGGTATCTTTATCTTTATATCTTTATAAAGAGATTGTTTCCTGAACTTGAACATATGATCTAATGGTTACAAAGGCTCACCCTCTTAGATGAATGTTAATATGAAAATTAATACATCTATTGAGCGTACTAAAGTTTTATAATTGATTTGATAACATAATATTTTTCTAATAAACATAAAATAAATCAATTGCCTTACTAAATAGTTAATTTCGTTGTCCGTTAAGACATTTATCTTCGAAAGATTTAGAAGTATAAATATTTTTCCATACAGCTTTGTGGCGTAACTTAATATGAAGAGGGGTAGATTTCACACTCCAATATTAATATTTTCTCCACATTGTAAAAGTACATGGTACAAATTAAGTCAATTTAGAAACTGGCATGCATTCACTTTCAAAATAACATGTTGACTTTTTTTTTTTTTTTTTTGGGTATAAGTATTAACAAGGTATCACTCTTTATGACTACGAACAAGAAAATAATATACATTTAGATAGATCAAAATGCAAATGAGATTAATCAATTACGTGGCGCCAATGTTTCATATGCCTGCAGTAAGAAGTTCAAGTTTGACAGACATAAATGCAGGCAGAAAGCAAAAGAGAGAGCACGTACCTGGGTTTGACTTTCCTAGTGAAAGTTGTCTCGTAGAGGAGCTGCTTACCGTAGAATTTGTGTGGTCAGGGCGTATTTTTTGGTGACTTAAGTTAACCAGGAGCAATATGAAGGCGATTATGGTGTTGGGTTACATGCAAATCTTTGTCAAATGACTAGTCCCTTGCTTTATACCTCACATTCGTCATTTGCTCGACCTTAAAATTTCTCTTTTATGGCTAGGAATTGACAGACAAAAACTACTATTAACATGTCCTTGACTAGCAGGAGTGGTCTCTTATTCGTAGAAGATTTAACATGCATCTATATTCGTAGAAGACCATAACAGATATAACATATTGCATTGGTCTACAATAAAAAAATGCACCATGATCTAATATATGTGACCATGGTTATTATGCTAACTCTGTTCTATAAGCACATGACTAAATTGAACCTTAATAATAGCCAGAAGCCTTTCATCCACACCATGTGTACAAAACAGAGAGAAAAACTGAATGGCCCCTAAATCACCAACTGCCAGCTCAAGCTAAATCAATCTGTCCTGTTAGCACGATATATAGCCGTATGCTAGGCCTCAATGTTCATCATACTTTCTCCTTATTTGGGCGACACTTCCTAAAAAATTGGAAACGACGTAGTAAAGATTTTCAAGCGTACTCGTGTGCAAAACATATCCAATACTCAAAACTACAGAAGATACCATAGCTATGTTTAGTACCCTAAATATATAAAAAAATTCTCTTTAATTAAGTAATTTTCCAGTCCTCTGACCCTTAGGTAATACCATGATAATTGAGTTTTTTTTTTGTAAAGGAGAGATTTACATAAACAAAAAAAGAAGAAAAAAATGCTATAAAATGATGTTAATTAAGGAGCTTTTGGCTGAATGTATCACTATTAATTTGTCGACCGTACATTTCTGCAGCGAAATTTATGCCACAGCCCAATTTACTATCTCTAAACTAGTCTCTCGAGTTTTGAAAATTCTTACCAACTAATGTTCCCCTTAGAGCAACCACATTTGTCATCTGCCAAAATTTCTAATACATACCTATCAGCTGTAAGTTATATATGCAACTTCAAGACATACGTTAGAAGAGCCTATGGCCCATATTCAATATACGCTGCTACATCAGATTGTCTATATCCATACGTCATTTCACTTTTATTAGTATTTTTTACTTCTTTTATTAGTTTCTTTTCCTAGGTAATGTTGTTTTTCTGGACTCAGCAAACCATAATCCATTATGCGCATAGCCCATGACCTTCAGACAGCTCAGTAACTATCTAGTACAGCAAGGTAGTAATTGCTGACTTTCTTTTGCCGTTGAGTGTTTCAGTGCATATCTCTTTTTTACCTCCCTAGATTTTTTAACCTAAAAGGAAACCGGCTTAATTGTGTTGCGGATGATGCTATTGGATTACTAGGACAATAGGTGCTAGGAAACGTTAAAGAATCACAGGGCCACATATGGTTACATTATTTCACTGCTTATATCTAACAGACAAACGGCAAGACTATGTGCATATATTCACTACTGTTTTAGGTTGCACCAAGTTTATCGATGTATTATGGTATTGGAGATACGTAGAGTACATGATTCTTTTTCAAGCTCAAACCTATTACGGAGTGGAAGAAAGGAGAGACCAAAACTAGACTTCTGTCCGTAAACCGCTCAAGAAAACAATAACTTGATCCTGTAGGTCATATTTCTTTTCATTACTTTGCACGTGATAGACTGCTATAGTGTAAACTGCAAAGAGTTCTGACTGGGTGTTTTGTTAAGCTATAACTTCTGAGTCCTGAGTCCTAACTAAATGATCTTCAAGGTCGAACAGACAACGAAACAAAGGTTAATCTGCAAAAGACTGCTCCCTTGACAAGCATAGCATGGAATCCACTCACCCGGGTACGATTCAAATTACCAAAAACATCCATCATCTCCTCTTGCCCTTGATTTTCGGTTCATAGAAGAGAACCCACCTGAGAAGAATTGAATAAGGTAACGTTTAAAAGGTCCGAAAAAGAAAATATATATCATAAACCGAGAAGTTTGGAAAACAGAAACTATAAGAATTATGTAAAGAAAAAGCCAATTAGAAATACCAATACTCTAGCAATCTCACCTCTGCGCGAGTTGTGATCCAAAAACCGGCGTGGGAGTGAGGTTGGTGTAGTAGATGATCGAGGACTGGGCTTGATTTTTATAGAGATGGGTGAAAAAAGAGAATGGAGAACTTGGAAGTGGTGTGTTCTTTAGTGTGCATCTGCTACATTCGACACGTGAGAAGCTTTGACCCACGGGTGTGTGAGTGGTGGATGTGAATTGTTTCGTCTTAACAACCCCCTCCCCTCCCCCCTCGGTTTTCATTTTCAACCACAAATTCTATCCAAACTGTAAGTTAGGGCTACTTAGAATTTATGGAATTAATTGATAAGAATCATTAAATTTGTAGAGTTAATGTAAAAGTAAATTTATTTAACTATTAATCCAAAATTTCCGGCGTTCAAAATATGTAATCCATAATTGCTTGGAGTAGATGGAAAATGGCCGGGGTGACTTGGACGTGAAAAGTGAGAAAGCAAAGAAGCAAGGGAGAGGTTAGCTGTCCTCGTGGTACTTAATAGACCGATGTTGTTCTCGTCTCCAACTCCGCATGATCCCACTTCCTATCTACCTTCTTCCTCCTCCTCCTCCATTCTCCCCCATTTCTCTCAATATTATAGATGACTTCTTGCATATTATCACATTATACACGTACGCGCATTTATTTATAATTGTACAACGACTTTATATATTTATATCTTTTACTAGAACATTTATTTTAATCATTTAATATGTACCCTTTGCCTCTTCTTCGGGATGGCCTTATCTTCTATATCATTTCTTGGTGAATCTCAAGACCAGAAAGACTCGTTACCGAAATCAGAGCCAATAGTGGAACACTATCTCTTTCAGAAGTAGTGTGTAAGTACACCTAAAGGCTATCCCATCTGCACCAATGGGGCCGAAAGTTTGTTTCTTAATTTCTTTTAAATTAAGTGAGGCCCAGTGGTTGTTAGGTGAGCTAATTAGAAAATGGCAACTCCACTTTAAGGTATTACAGGCCAAATGTGTGGCTAAATAAGCCGGCATACATAATTAAAGGAACATCAATCTAAAGTGAAATATGACAGGTTGTTGTAGACCGGAAATTTATAATTTCAAAATTTGCGATCGTAATTGCATTATCTTTATTACTTACTAGTTTAAGACCTCAGTATCGAGTCAGTTCAACCCACTAATTTAACTTTAATTTTTAGGTGAGGCTTAGGCATATGCTCGTACGCTCATATGCTTATTTTAGTTTTTGATGACTTCCCTTTGGATATCAACTCGTTATCGTGCACGATGGATTTGAAACCTGTCAAATAACCACACCTCTGTTTCCAAATTATGATACGTACAAACACGATGGATATTCATAGAATTCAAGGAATACATTTTCACAAACTTTCTTTCTTACTTGTGTTGAAAGATGCTAAGTAGTCCCTTTTACCATTTGGTTTGGAGTAAGTCTTAACACTGTAATTTAGATTGCCACTGAAGTTTACGAATTCTAACACCCAAGTCACAAGGATTTTTAGAAAAAAATCATACAATAATGGCATTGAGTATTGTTCAAAAATTTACTATAGAGAACAAAACAAGGATAGGTTTTAATTTAATAATTAATACTTTGTCATTTTATTAAAATGTTAGTAATTTAAAAAACTTAATTGCCTATTTTCACTACAAAAAAAGTATAGATTCTGAGACGTTTGACTGGTGAAATGTCGCAGAAAACTCTCACGTTTCCTGATGTTTAAAAAACGTCAGAAAATGTGAGAGTTTTCGGCGACGTTGAGTTCAGACGACGCGGAATCTATGAAGTAATTGAGATGTTTTATTATTGAAACGTGGCCAAATAAATCTCACGACGTCTTTATGAAGTAAACGTTGCGGAAGTGTTGGTAAAAAAATTAAAGCTCAGTCGTTTATCATTTGGGTTTCAAAGAAATTATTTACATAATAATAATAATAATAATAATAATAATAGTGTTATTTACATAAAACTAATATTATTACCAAAATATTATTGGTGTTATTTACATAATACACATAATAATAATAATAATAATAATATTAGTACATAACACTAATATTATTATTATTATTATTATTATTATTATTATTATTATGTAAATAACATTATTCTGACGTGTCATAATTTTGAAATTATATATGGGTTATTATTATTATTATTATTAATATTATATATTCAATATTATCATTATTATTA
>JANSVB020000407.1:2934546-2945143 GCA_025504935.2 Erythroxylum haughtii
ATTTAATCAAGCAAAAATCAATACCACAAAAATTATCCTAATCCAATATCAATCTTAACCTTAACCGAAAAGAAAAATTTACTCACACATATTTATCAATGTAACATAAATCATGGTCATAATATATGTTCGCATTGATTAAATTCACACAAAATTAAAATAAATACTAAATTAAAAATAAATTAAGAAAACAAATTAGAACATCCCTTTTTTTCGCGGCTGTCTTTGATCCAGCTCTCCACGTTGCTTTTTCACCAACTAGCTGCCAACATTGTGCTTCACTAGCTCTTTGTTTTTTTATCCCCTAGCACAAAACATTATTCCCTAGCAAAAGTTCCAGCGTGTGGGCTCCAAGTGCTTTGTTATTGTGTCTCCAACAGCTGCTTCAATGTGATTGGAGAGTCTATTTTGAGTGGGTCTGTAATGTTTTGGTGTTGGATTGATTGCTCTCTTCTTGTCCACGCACTAACACAGCTTGCTTCCTTTCCTTCTTTCATGTAAATCCAACCTATCTCAAGCCACCAGCTGCTTCTTTACTCCACAAAATTCTTGTTTTGTTATTGGCTCCCACATCAGCTCACGTTACTTCCATGTCTTCAATGTCTTCATTTAATTTTCACCTTACGAACGTTTTTCCCAGCTGCACGTTGATGTCTCTCTTCTCTTCTATCAGCTGCCCACATTCCACAAATTCAACATCCTCTCTCTTCAACAGCTGGCTTCTTCTCTTGTTGTTTTTCTCGCTGATCACGTCCTACTTGTCTTTAACGTGAGTGATAGAGAGTCTTCACCAGCATCTCTTTTCATGTTTCCTTCAACGTTGCTGCTCCTTGTTTCAACCCCTTCAGCTGTTCCAACGTGGTCACGCCTTGCTCTAGCTGCTTCACGTTATTTTCTTGTTTCAAGCTTCAACGTGTGTCTTCTCCTTCAGCCACCTTGCGTCCAGCAGCTGTTGAGGAATTTTCTAGCAAAATCGTTTTTCTCCTAGCTCTTCACTACTAACGTTTATTTTTACTCAACTGAAACGTTCCACTCTCCTACCTTCCACCCAGCTGCTTTTGAGAGTTAAATGAGAGATGAGTGATCAGTTTAGCATTTTTTCCAGCCAAAGTTTGTGATGTTGCTCTTCCTCCAATAGTAGCTCACGATCCCCTTTGAACTTCAGCTACTTGTTATATCCTTTCACGCTGACTTCATTGTTCACTCCATCAGCCATCAACGTTGGTGTCTACAATAGCTATCTTCTTCTTGGCGTCTCCACCAGCTATCAACGTGTGTGTCTCCAAGTCCAGCTTACGTGTCCTCTTGCTTCAACAGCTGCTCACGTCCACCAGCTGCTTCCTTATTAAATATCCACTAGCTGCTTAATTTTGGAGGCTTCTTTATTATCCATCTAACTAACGTCTTTGGTGAATGGAATAAGAGATGCCTTCAACTACTTCAACTCTCATGCATTCAAGCTTCAACGTTGCTGCTTCACTGGATGCTTCCACTAGATGTTTCGTTCAGTCCTCCACTAGTTGTCTTCCTCTTATGTGTGTGAGAGTCTTCAACGAAAGTGAGTCCCATGTAGCTTCAACGTTTTCTCCATTTTTGGTGTTTTTCTTCTGCCTTCTCCAAAGTCCACGCATGCCATTTCTTAGCTTCCCAAGGTGTCGTTTTTGTCTCTAGCCATCCTATCTATCACATTAATGCGATAACATGCGCAATTTAACGTTTTCTCGAGGTTCTCTTGCTTGAGGCTTTTGAACATTCCAAATTTCATAATGTGCCTAAAATTAAAACAAATAACTTTTAATTAGTGGAATTTAAATATTAAATGGACAATAGTTCAGCAAATTATATATCCAAAATTAACACAAAATGTCCATTAACAGTAGGTTCCAATCCCCTTTTTTGGTCACAACACCCACTTTAAATTGTCTAGGGAAATCCAGTAAACCAATTCTAGGCAATTGATTATATATTAGGGGATCATTTCTAGTCCAGATATCAAACCAAATGTCAACTAGCTTTTCATTGCCAATTTTGCAAGTAACATCCTTCTTTAGTTTACCCTTCAGCTTTATCAATTGGTTTAGGAAGTAAGAATTATTGGAAAACCGGGTTGAGATCCGATCCCAACCATAGTGGAATAATTACGAAACTTTTTCATAACTTTTGATTTTTCAAAAATCAAGATCTATTTAATTATATAAAATGATTAACAAATCATAATAAAGCAAAATTTAATTTGTAACTTATTTTGAAGCTTAATCTTTGTCTTGTTGTAGCCCTCAAACTGTTCCCAAAACTGATCCATCTCAACTACCGTGCCGCACAAGTGTCCGACTTCTAATGGTATCCACAAAACAGGTTGAGAGAACTCTGTAACTCTTACAAAGAGGGTTAAACAAGAGTGCTAGCTCCATAAAGCTTAAGCCTATTTATAATAAGCTTTAAACATTCTAGTAATTTAATTGAAATTAAATTCTAATTTCAATTAAACTTGATTAGAGTTACAAATAATTTTAATTAAATACTAATTATGCCTATATAAGATTTAATATCTTATATTGATCCTTATTTATTAAATATCTCATATTTAATCATAAAGTTTCTCAAACTTTACAATTAAGTCTAACTTAATTAAATTAACTTTGCTCTCTTCAACCCATTCTATATGTGAGACCTATTAGGTTTCCAAATATGTTAGCAATGATTATAAAATCTAATTTTAATTCATAATTAAATTAGATAAATTAAAACTTCTTTTAATTTATCTTTAATTATCCAATTAAATAATTATAATCATATATCAAGATTGGCTTCTAGCAACGCATCATGACCACCTAAATATTTAGGAATGCCAAAGTGGTTTTGACTAACTTTTTCATGCATAATTTTTTCATGTAATTTAATCTTTTCATCATACAATGTTTTGATTAGACATAAGAGCATGAAATTAATGTCTACTCTATTTTGTGTCTAATCATATTAGTTCTCTACCATTAGCTATTGATTCAATTAATAACATTTGTAAACTATTTACAAAAACATCATTTCACCTTGCCAAGGATTTCTTGAATTAATACTAATCGAGAACAACGAAACATTCTCCCTAATTACTTTAGGGTGATGAATCCTATCTTGATCACTCAACTATCTCCATATAGTTCATGCTACATCCAATGTCTGCCGATTAAACGACCTATGATTAAATAGATCATAATTAGTATCAAAACATAGCAATCCCCATACAAGATAACTTTGGTGACCTCAAGTCAAAGAATCACTTATACAATCATCACAATGAGAATTCCATAGACATATAAGTAATGTTTCAAATGGATTTCTCATATCGGGTCTATTTAGTGAACTTGTTCTCTAGCAAGCACCCGCATGTTTGTTTAAGTGTCTCTATACTTTAGCCTATGAGATCAACTACTTCCTTCATAAGGAAAAACAAAATGTGTGCTAGTTTTTTTTATGTTTTATTAATGTCCAATCTTAATAGAACAATGACTAGGAACGTTTAGGAATAATACATAAATACAATATGAATCTCATAATTATAATCTCATTATAATTTCATTTGCAATGTACAATTATTCCATAAACTTTATCATATACATCTAAACATGTATAAGATAAAGAATGCCTTCTAAATAATTTATCACTAAACAACAATCAAAGCAATTAGCTGTAGGACATAAACCAATATTACTAAGTTGGGTGAAACAATAGCCAGAGACTACTAGCCTCATTAACATTGTACTGTACACGTTAGGGAATTATTTTTTGGTAAAATTAATTGTGATATTCCCGCCTTAAAGTGTGAAATTCAAGGGATTGATGATAAATGAGGATTTGACTGCTAGTTTAAGTCTCGTACATATTGTAAGACAAATTTGTTGGACCAAAAATAACATGGAAATTTTCCGTTATAGAGAAAATCAATCACCTTAGCTCTACAATTGTCTTCATCTTTTCTTCAGTTATGTTTAAAACATCAAGGATTCAATTATTATTTAATTCCTACTTGAGAATTTTGTCCTTCTACTCTCTCCAATAAATTTTAAGGTCAATTAGATTCAAAGAAACATTTTCTTTGCAAAATTAAATAAACTCAACTGATAGTTTGATCTAATCTTCCCATTCTCTATTTTTTTGGAATTTAAGTTAAAATTTTAAAATTTTTTTGGGTCTTTCATCAAATCTTAATTACAATTAAATAAATAATTATACTCTAGTCCTCACAAAAAAATCACTAAATAATTAATAACTATGTTGCAGCTATTGGAAGAAACACGAGTTTATGTAATAAATTATTTTTAAAAAATAGTTTAAACTAATCTTCCTATTTCATATTTATTGTATTGGGATGTATAGAAATGTTTACACTCTTCAACCTTGAATTTTGAATTTTCAATTGCATATATATGTGATGCGCATGCAGTTCGATTAGTGATGGTTTGTCAATATAAGCCATGTCTACAAAGCTGTTTAGTACAAATGCACCGTCATTTTCGTACTTATTTCTCCATAGTTAGGTCGATTTCATAACTCAACCCCCATGTTAGGGCTACTTGAAAGAATTAGATAAATAGGTTCTAGGTCGAATCAAAATCTAGATTTGGCCACGAAATAAGATTTGTTGATGTGAAATAATGATAGAAATGTAAAGGCGTAAGTAAACTTGACAAGGTACAAAGCTAAAACTAGTAATTTAAAATATTATTACTAGAATAAAAGATCTAATAGTCATAATATTTCTTATTGATTTATAACCAAGAAATGTTGTAACAACTACATTGTATTGTTAAAATAATAATAATAAATTTAACTACAACGCTCATAGTCAAAATTTAATACATGAAGCGAAATCCACTTTAAAGATTCTTGTTTCGACGGTGTAGGCAACACAAATAGTTAAGAACTTTTGGGGAAGCAAAAGCATTAATGAAGGCGTCTTTTGAATCAAGAACGTGATCACAAATGACCAGAGTGGTGGCTGATGATGTCATGACCGGTAGGGTCATTTTAGCTGGAGTTCATCTTCACCCAACCACCCTCTCAAAACTCTCTTTGGCACCAACCAGTTGCTTTAACTACCCACTTTTTGTACAGACTACAGTAACGTTTGTTTAGAGTCCACGTTACATCTTCGTTCCCATTAGTGGAAGATAAGACTTCAAGTGTGAATTTCACGTAAAATTAGGCGTCAAAATGATGTAATTGACACTCCCTTTTTTCCAAGGAACACAGGGGTCTTATTCAATTTTCAAACCACCAAAATCAAAGAAAGAAAGGGTTCTCTTCCGGGCTGAAGTTTTTGCAATACCAAGAACAATGGTTTATCATTATTTCATGTTGATTAGTCCGAATCACCAAGATGTCCGTATATGATCTAGCTTACATTTTGTTGAAGGAAAAGCATTAAACAATCAATGGGCTTTGGGAAACGTTGAATTTATTTTTTTGGTGCAAACATTTTTTTTACTTATGAAATATATTTAATTTATTAAGTTCTATGAAAGTTAATGTGTGTTGACAATATCTCCATTTGTTCTAATGAATCTTTTAAATTTTTTTAATAAAAGAAGTGCTACTTTAACTAAAAGATAAAATATTTTCCAAGAATGAAGAAATTCTAAAATAGTTTACTCTGTAGAATGGGGATTTCTTCAAAAGTTATAGCAATCAAATGTTATTTCATTCTCACATTAAGATCTCTTTTTCTTAAGTTGCTGCTTAAAAATAAGGATAAATCATAAGTGTAACAATGAATTTGTGGAATGACAATCGATGAGTTACTTTCTTTCATCAAAATTTTAAAGGTTACTCTATTTTTTATATTTCGGATATGTTATCGAAAAACTTAGGAATTTTTATTTTATTTCTATTTTTAATATTTATTTTTATTTTTGTCAAAAGAAAACATGTTTAATTATTAATCTCAATATATCTATATAATAATTAAATATACAATAAATAAAATTATTTTTATAAAAATATTTATCTAAAAATATTAATACATTTTAATTATATATTTAAAAATTTTATTTAAAATATTTACTTTAAGATATTTTAAATCCAAAATATCTTTGTTAAATAACTATTAAATTTAAAAATATTTTTATTTTAAAAAATATTTAAATTAATTATAAAATTTTGAATAACTTATATTATATTAATTATATATTAGCATCAAGGATTATTATTAAATAATTAAATAACATATATTTAATTAATAGTTATTAAAAAAACATTGAATAATCAATTTCATGATGAAAATATTTAATTACTTATGAAGTGTATTGTTAAAGTTTGTGACTCATAAGTGAATGTGTACTGAGAATATCTTCGTTGTCTCAATGGATTCTGGTCGGGTCGGTCGTGCTGGGCCCGAACTCAATTACAACGATCCATGGGTCGATTGGTCTATCTCTCAAAGATTGGTCTCATGCCCATTGGTTAACCTGGGCCCGGGCCCGGTCCACACATCTATGGTCCACACATCCATGACCCACTAGCAGGAGGAAGTCTCCTATGCATACGTAAAGACCTAAACCTAACAACCATCCCATATATAAGGTATAGCTTTGCCATGATACGGGTACGTAACTCATAACCCTAGTTTTCTCTGCTTACGACGATCCAACCTTCACGCAAAGACTAACTTGAGCGTCGGAGGGGCTAATCAGGAAACAACCCCCGACGTGCCTTCCTTGTTTTGCAGGAACCTACAAGACGGAGCTAATCAATCTCATGGATCCAAACGGCAACGTACAGCCTCGCCAGAATCAGGCTGAACCAGACCTAATCGGAAAATTATAAGCTTTCTCGAATTCACTGTGAGGGCTATAGATTTGGATAAAAATATGGGACTCATAATTCATATGATTAAAGTCCTTATCGATATGCTAATATGTACATTCTAGCACTTTCTCTCATTCTTCTAGGTTATTGAATCGCCACATGTCTTCGTCTAGTGTGAACTCTATTAGACTACAAAAAATTCATAGGACCTAACTTCTTAGATTGGCTAAGAAATTTGAGAATTATTCTCAAATATAAGAAATTAGGATATGTCCTAGATGAACCACTTCCCTATCCCCCTGCTGCCGATGCATCTGATGAGGATTAGAAATCTTACAAGAAGCTATTGGATGATAGTGAGCAAGCTAGCTGTATAATGCTGGCCTCTATGTCACCGAAACTGCAAAAGCAGTATAAGGCTATGGATTCTCGTACCATAGTCTACCATCTACGGAAACTGTTTGACGAGCAAACTCAGTCTGAAAGGTTCGAGACCTCAAGGTTACTTTTCCTCTCTAAAATGGCTGAGGAATCATATCCAGTGCAGTATGCACTGAAAATGAATGGATACATTGAGAGATTAGCCAGTTTGGGTTTCATAATAAATCATGAATTAAGTATAAACTTAATTCTGACTGGTTTGATTGATAGTTGTTAACAATTTGTGCTTAACAATTGGATGAACCAAATATCTACCTCGAAACCTGAGTTGATTAATCTACTCAAAACAACTGAGCAAACTATCAAGAAAGACAGTAAGGCTATAATGCTAGTGGACTATGTTTCTGGTTCTTGTAAGAGGAACCAAAAGAAGAAAAAGAAGTCTAAGAAGCTAGTAGGAGGTGTAGCCCAGTAGAAGACAAAGGAGACTACTTCAAAGGGGATATGCTTCCATTGCAGCAAGGAAGGACATTGGAAGAGGAACTGCAAAGCCTATATGGAGTTACTGAATCAGAAGAAGACATTAGATGCTCCACTGTCTACTTCAGGTATGCTATTTTTCATTGACGTTAATACTATTTTTGATCATAACATTTAGGTATTAGATATCGGATGTGACTCACACATATGTGTTGGTATGGTCTCAGGGATAATAAACCACTCAAGAAGAGAGAGATGGACTTACGTGTGGGAAATGAAGAAAAAGTTGATGCATTAGTCGTAGGAACCTATGTTTTGTATCTTCCTAATGGGCTAGAGTTAATTTTAGATAATTACTATTATGTTCCCATTGTGACAAAGAACATTGTATCTGTTTCATACCTTAATAAAAAAGGATTTCATTTAACTTTTTCAAGCAATGGTTGTTCAATTAAGTTGAATGAAATATTGTATGGTACTGCTACATTATGCAATGGTATTTACATATTAGATATGTGCAATCCCATTTTAAATATCAATAATAATAAAAGACAAAATAGGATAACATAAAATCATCTTACTTATGGCATTGTCAACTTGGCCATATAAGTGAGAGATGCATTGCTAAGCTGCATAAGAGTAGTAGCTTAGGGTTATTTGATTATGAATTATATGATACATGTGAATCTTTCTTGTTAGACAAGATGACTAACTTACCTTTGAATGAAAGGGTGAATGAGCAAATGGGTTATTAGACCTAATATATTATGATATATGTGGTTTGATGTCCATCCATGCCAGAGGTGGTTTATGTACTTCGTTACCTTTATCGATGATTATTCAGGATATAGGTATGTGTATCTAATAAGATACAAGTATGAAGCATTTGAAATATTCAAACAATTTAGACATGAAGTAGAGAAATAAATCAGTAAAAGTGTCAAGACACTTCGATTAGAACGAGGTGGTGAATATTTGAACGAGGAGTTTCTAACTTATCTTAGGGATAATGGGATTGTATCCCAATAGACTCCACCTTACAAATCGCAGCATAATGGTGTGGCTGAAAGGAGAAATCGAACCTTGTTGGATATGGTAAGATCAATGATGGGCTTAGTAGATATGCCGAAATCCTTTTAGGGTTATGCACTTGAGACTGCTATTTATATGATAAACAGAATCTCTTCAAAAGTAGTTGATGTTATTCTATATGAGATATAGACTAACAAATGTTGTCTTTTTAGAGAAAGAACTTCTTCTGAGAGAAGACAGTGGAAGCAAAGTTTAACTTGTTGAAGTTTATGATGCTCAAATAGATGCAAATCAATTGCCTAAACCCGAGATTGTTGTTCACGGAGATGAGGCAGTAGTTGAACCTTCTGACACACAAAATGTTCGTAGGTCAAGTAGGATATGCAATGTTCCAGAGAGATCTGGATTTCTCGTAAGTGAACAAAATGACGTATTATTCATAGATGATGACAACATATGAAGAAGCTCTGAAGAGTTCAGAATATGAAAAATGGCTTCAAGCCATGAAGTCTGAAATGGATTCCATGTTTGAAAACCAAGTTTGTACTTTGGTTGTCCCACCCAAAGGGGTAAAACTTATTGGGTGTAAGTGGATTTTCAAGAGAAAATCGACATGGATGATAACCTGATTACCCATAACCATGCTTAAATCCATTAAAATACTCCTAGCCATTGCTTCTCATTATGATTATGAGATATGAAAAATGGACGTGATGATGACTTTCTTGATTGGAAACCTAACTGAGGATGTATATATGATATAACCCGAGGGCTTCATTTCCAAAGATAGAAAAAATGTATGCAAGCTTTAGAAATCTATTTATGGATTGAAGCAAGCATCTAGGACTTGGAGCATCCAATTTGATGCGAAAACCAAAGAGTTTGGTTTCTCACAAAATTCGAATGAACCTTGTGTTTATAAGAAAGTTAGTGGGAGTGCTATCATATTCCTTGTGTTATATGTTGATGATATATTACTAATGAGAAATGATGTCTCAAGTTTGCAATCTGTCAAAACTTGGTTGTCCCGAAATTTCTCCATGAAAGACCTTGGAGAAGCAACTTATATATTGGGAATAAAGATCTATAAAGATAGATCAAGGGAGTTGTTAGGTCTTTCACAGTCTATATACATAGATAAAGTGCTAAAGAGGTTTAGCATGGAGCAGTTTAAAAGAAGGTTTCTTCTCATGGCTCATAGGATAAGACTCCCGAAATCTATGTGTCCCAAGACACAAGATAAGAGGACTCACATGAGTTTGATCCTATATGCTTCGGCAATTGGATTAATCCTGTATGCTATATTATATATAAGTCCCGATATATTGTATGCTCTTAGTGTTACAAGCAGATATCAATCAGATCCTGGTGAATGTCACTGGGTGGCTGTCAAGAACATCCCAAAGTACTTGAGAAGGACAAAGGATATATTCTTGGTATATGGAGTTGGAGATCTCGTAATGAGTGGGCAAACAAATGCCAATTTGCAATCTGACCAAGATGACTCCAAATCCCAGTCAGGTTATGTTTTCACATTGAATGGTGGAGTAGTCAATTGGAATAGTAATAAATAAGAGACGACTGCAGATTTAATGACCGAACCAGAGTACATTGAAGCTGCGGAAGCAGCAAAAGAAGATGTTTGGATCAAGAATTTTGTTATGGAAATTGGAGTGGTTTCAAGCATTGTAGACCTGATATTATTATATTATGACAACAATAGGGCTATTGCTCAAGCCAAGGAACGAAGGTCTTATCAGAAGTCCAAGCATGTACTCAAGAGATATCACTTGATCAGGCAGATCATTGATAGAAGTGATGTGAAGATAGAGAGAGTGCCCATAGATCAGAACATCACTGATCCTTTAACTAACCTACGTTCTCAAATGAGATTTGATTCTAG
>JANSVB020000407.1:2980347-2990522 GCA_025504935.2 Erythroxylum haughtii
ATAAGTTATGGCTAAATTACAAATGCATAATTAGTGAAAAATGTTATATGATGTACATCCCGGGATTTTCCAACAATAAGTTGGATCAATTTACTTTAAGTATTCGTAATTATGATTGAATCTTATGTCCTTATGTTTCAGCCCAAGAATGCTTCAAATTTACTACACATTAATTTAAAACAAGGTTAATCTTGATCTATCATAAATCCATCTGATTAAAATTAATTTTGGTCCATTTTTGTACTAGTCAACTCCAATATTTTTTGACTATCATTTGACTTTAATACTTGTCATTCAAGGTTAGGTTCCCAATTCACCTTTTAGCGAAAATAAAATTTACATTAGCCTGAAAATATCATTCGCATGAAATGAAATTATATAGGCACGTGAAAAGAAAAGTTTGGGGTTTTACAAACTAAGTATATAGAGTGTAACTTTTCAGGACATAGGGTGGTTACTACTATGGAGGTAAATATTGGTTCAGATGTTATTCTACAAAAGGAGTATTTTAAGTATTTAAGATCTATAATCTAGAGCAACAAAGAGATTGATGAAGACATAGTTCACTGAATCAGATCAGGGTAACTTAAATAGAGAAGTGCATTATGAGTTTTATGTGACAAGAAGATACCACTCAAGCTTAAAGGTAAATTCTATCGTTTAGCAATTAGGTTGGCCATACTCTATGGGACAAAGTGTTGGCCCATCAAACAAAACTATAGTCATAGGCTGATGGTGACAGAGATGAGCATGCTCTGTTGAATGTCCAATCTTACTAAAATAGATAAGGTCAGGAATGTAATGGTAAAAGAAAAATTACATGCAATTAATATTATTGATAAATTAAGAGAGTCAAGGCTTAGGTGGTTTAGATATATTAAATGGAGACACCCTGACGCTCCAATAAGAAGATGCTAGAAGATCGTACTTGGAGACTATAAGAGGAAAAAAGGGAGGCCTAAGAAGAATTGGGACGGGAGGTGATCAAGACTGGTATGGCAATGTTGGAAATTACCGAGGACATGACTCACAATAGAAAACTTTGACGTATTAGGATTCAAATAAAGGATCCCTCATAAAGCGATCCTTGTAATTCCCATAGGACTTTTAACTCTTTCCTATTATTATCTACTTAAACTTGCAAATAGGCAGTACTTGCCTTTTAGGGATTTAGCCTACTACTACTAGTACTACTTTCCAAAAATTGAAGATACAGAGTACTACTACTACTACCACTACTACTGTTACTCCTACTACTACTACTACGACTAAGACTACGACTACGACTATGACGACTACTATTACTACTACTACTACTACTACTACTACTACTACTCCTACTACTACTACTATTATTACTACTACTACTACTACTACTACTACTACTACTACTACTACTACTACTACTACTATTGCTATTGCTACTATTAATATTATTATTATTATTTCTTTTTATTTTTCTTTTCATGTGGGTTATTTGGCAGTAACCTCTCTATTAGTTAAGGGTAATGATACGTATTATTGGAACTCCTCAAACCCTGCATGTCAGCAAGATTTCTATTAGGTATTATTGTTATTGTTATTCCCTTCAATTGTTACTTGTTTGTATGAACCATTTGGTTCTTAAATATGTTATAAATAGGTATAAGTTACAATTTTAAACAATTTCTATACATATTTATATTAAGATTGTTTTCTTGCAATGCATCACAAATATATAGATATTAAAAATGTCAAAGTAGTTTTAACAAAACTTTTGTGTTTGATTTTTTATATTCAATTCAATCTTTCTATTATACAATGTTTTGATAATACATAAATATGAAATTATTGTCTACTTTATTTTAGTCAAACCATACTAGTTATCAAAAATTAGTAATTAATACATTTAATCATATGAAACTATTATTCTATTTTTAAAAAAGGATTTCTCAAATCAATAATAATCGAGAATAATATATCATTCTATTTTGCTACTTCGGGGTGATGAATTCTATATTAATACTTGGCTAGAAATATATAGGTAATGCAATATCCAATGACAACTAATCAAACTATTCTTGACTTGAATAAGTCCTGAGTAGTATCAAAATATAGCTTCTATAAAGCATAGGTCTATTTATAATATGATTTAGACCTTTTAATTATTGAATTGAAATATATATTTAATTTCAATTAAACTTTAATTATAATTATAATTAATTCTAATTAAATATCAATTCGACAGAAAAGGAACTGACCTATTATCCCCCGGAGGTATAGGAGGAAAAGATCTATGTCATTCCGCCTCCAGAGCTAGCGAAGAAAGGTGCTACACATCTTCGATTAGCCCTAATTAGTTTCCTCTTAGGTAAGCACCCTGCTTTCCTTATTGTACAGAGAGCGTTAACAAAATCATGGCTAGAATATGGGCTTAAGGACGTCCTAATCACGAGTGCAAACAACTTTCTGTTCAAATTCGAATCAGAGATAGGCTTAAATTAGGTGTTGGAAAAGGGTTCTTAGCATATCCAAGGCAAACCTTTATTTCTATGAAGGTGGTGTCTGAATGGGGGGCGGGGACAAGAGGAAATTAGGTTTGCCCTAGTGTGGGCTAGATTTCACAATGTACCTATGGAATACTAGAACACCGAAGGCTTAAGTAGAATTGCTAGTGCTATAAGACATCCACTATTTATGGATAATCAGACAGCTAGAACATCTAGGATTGTCTATGCAAGAATGTGCGTGGAGTTTGAATTGGACAAAATATGGCATTCATCTTTCCAACTGGTAACTTATACTGAAGATGGGGAGACAATTTTCAAGGAAATCCAAATTGAGTATGAATGGAAGCCTGACCAACACCAACAGAAGAAGGAATGGGTACCAACAGGAAGAAAGTTTCATTCGACACTACAATAGGATCTAGAAAAGGGGAAGGAGATTACAACCACTAATCCAAACCAGCTAAGAAGGGAAGAGGATTCAGGTACTGCAAGGACAATTTAGAGCACTGAGAATGGAAAACACACTGGGATGGAAACACAAGTTAGGAAGGAGATTTACTCAATAAGGCATAGATCAAGAGAAGCATGCAGACTTGAGTGAAGATCTTGAGGTGCACAATCAGCCTGAGGTGGTTCAAGTAGGTACCCATTTAACCTCTCTTATTTCTGTATTGGTTCCTAGTATTGATAGTCTTGGTAGGGGAGAGACAGAGGGGGCTTTCACTAAAAAGAAAAATAGGAAATCTTGCAGGAAGCTAAAGTAGGAGCCTTGCTTTCTTTCTTTCTAGTTTCTGAGTTATGTATTTAGTTTTTTGGAATGTTAGGGGTATCAACAACCCTAAAAAAATAATTAGCTACTAAAGCAAACCTTAGGAGATTGTCAGTTGCTTTTGTGTGCTTGACTGAGACTAGGATTACGTCCCCTTCCTTCCTTATTAATGTTTGTTCCTCTCTATTCCCGAAATGGTGCTCTTACAATAATGTAGAATATGCTTCAAATGCTAGGATTGTTTTATCTTGGAACCTAGAACATTTCAGATGTATCATTCTTAGTACTACTGACCAATTAATCCATCTAGAGGTCTCCCTTTTGAACAGCTCCTTTTCCTTTCTCATGACTTGTGTGTATGGGACCAATAACCTCAACCATAGCAAGTATCTATAGTCTGAGCTTTCAACTATCAATTCCTCTTTGGGAACCCTTCCCTGGATTATAGCAGGGATTTTAGTGCTATTTTGTTCCATCATGAGGCAGAACCTTTTAGTCCCTTAGCTATGAATGGTATATGTGATTTTAGGAGATGTGTGGAGGATTGTGCCCTGTTCGATCTTAACTCTAGTGGCCTTAGCCTTACTTGGATCAATAATTAATGTGGAGACCTTTATATTGCTAGGAAACTAGATAGAGCCCTTGTAAATGCAAATTGGAGCATCACCTTTCCAAATTCCTTTATTGTTTTCCTCAACCCAAACATCTCTGACCACTCTCCAATTGTGGTAAAAACTTTAGAAAATCTTTATAGCAAATCACCTTTCAAGTTCTCAAAATTTCTAGCTTCTCAGCTGAACTTCCTACAAATAGTACAAGAAGCTTGGTCCACTCAAGTCCATGGCACCCCCATATTTTGTGTAGTGTCCAAACTTAAGTTGATTAAAACAGCTCTTAAAAATATTAATTCGAGGTAGATAGGTGATGTACATGATAGAGTAGAGAAATGCCAAGCAGCTCTAAATAGTATTCAAGATCAAAGAAGATTGTTACCTAACTATCCTCAATTGGTGACTAAGGAGGCTAAGGCTATAAATGCTTTAATTAAAGCGCTAGATGACTAGGAATCATTCCTTAGGCAGTCTTCTCGTATCACATGGCTTAGAGAAGGAGATAGAAACATAAAATTCTTCCACAACTCTATCTTAGCTCACAGAAATAGAAACAACATACACTCCTTAGTAGTGGAAATTGGGAATAAGATTGTTGAGTTTGAAGAGATTTAAGATCAGTTCATTGGACTCTTTCAAGCTTTGATTGGGGATACTCAGGACCTCCTCATAATCTGTTCTCTCCTTCATTACCAGAAAATCTCTTAGAATCCTCACTACTGAAGGGAGGTTTTAAATCCTTTAATTCTCATAAGGCTCCTGTGCCAGATGGTTTTTCTTTTTGCGATGGTGGTCTATAGTAGGAGGGGTAGTTACTAAGGCAACACAAGACTTCTTTCATCATGATAAACTTCTAAAAGAACTCAATTCCACTTTTATGACTCTTATCCCTAAGAAAGCTTACCCTTCCACTATATTAGATTATAGGCCTATTTCTTGCGGCAATATGATTTATAAGGTGATTGCAAAAATCATAGCAAATAGGCTTAAAGTAACCCTTCCTCACATTGTCAATCCCACTCAAAGTGCTTTTATAAAAAATCATCGAATAGGGGATAACATATTGCTAGCTCAATAGATTTTCAAGAACTATCATCTTTCAAACAACCACAAAAGGTTTGTTTCCAAAATGGACCTTCAAAAAGCCGATGATTCCATTCATTGGGACTTCCTCCTTAATACATTAGGAGCTATAGGATTTCCTCAAAAGTTCATAGCTTGGATCAAAGAGTGTATAACCTCCCCTTCCTACTTTATCTAATTAATGGATCACCTTCCAAATTCTTTAGAGGAAAATATGGCCTTAGATAAGGTGACCCACTTTCTCCACTCTTATTCATTCTTTGTATGGAAACTCTCTCCAGAAGCCTGCATGAATGCATTACTAAGAGTCCTTCTTTCAAATATCACTGGAGGTGTAAACCTCTACAACTCACCCATTTACTATTTGCAGATGACCTACTATTGTTTTGCCATGCTCAGTTGAACTCAGTGCAAACTTTGGTAAATTTTTTGGTTACTTTTTCTAAGTTATTTGGTATGCACATGAACTCTGCCAAGAGTAAGTTTTTCTTATCCCCTAATATGGAGTCTTTGAATCCTCAAATAGAAGGTATCTCGGGTCTTAAGTAAGGAAATGTTCCTTTTTGGTACTTGGGGGTGCCTCCTGTAACTGGAAGATTATCTAAAAGGGAGTGTTTACCCTATTGGAAAAAATAGATCTCAGGATTAATAATTGGACTCATAAACACCTCTAGTAGGCTCCAATTAGTGATTTCAGTACTCTCAACCTTCCAAGTTTATTGGTCTTCTCTCTTTATCCTTCCATCTTCAATCCTGAAAGCAATATAATCAAAGCTTAGGAACTTCTTGTAGGCTAGAAAGACCACTATAAACTCTCATGCAAAAGTTAAGTGGAGTGATCTTTGTAGGCCGAAGAGGGAGGGAGGCTTAGATATTAAACATCTTCCATCTTGGAATATTGTTCTTCTAGGGAAAAGAATCTGGTTTCTGTTTCATGATAAAGAAGCCATATAGGTCAAGTGGGTTCACACAATCATTTTGAAAAGAAAAAACTTCTAGACTATTCTTCCTACTTATAATAGCTCTTGGAGTTAGAGAAAGATCTTATTAACAAGGGATAAATTAGGGAACCAATTTAGATTTAGGATAGGCAATAGGCACATTACTCTATTACGGCAGGATCCATGACACCCTAGAGGAATCTTGAAGAATTTCTACACACCGAGAGTGATCAATGGGTCAGAGCCTCCTATGCAAACTACAGTTTCAATAGTAATCAGACCTAATAAGTGTTGTTGGAAAGAGATTAAACTATTCCGAAATCTTAAGCCTCTACCTTACCTTCTAAATTGTTCTACTCCTAATTGTTTGGATTGGATGGCTAGCCTTTCAAGACAGTACACCAATACCTCAGCCTACAAGTTCTTGAGACCCCCATTTCGTAAGGTTTTTTGGCACAACCTGGTCTGGTGTAAAAGTAATAGCCCTAGGTGCTTCTTCATATTATGGCTAGCTTTTCATAAAAAATTGCCAACTCGGGATAAGCTCCTATACCTACAAACACCAAATCATTGCTCCCTGTGTATTTCGGATAATGAGACCATAGAGCATCTATTTTTTTAGTGTTCTTTCTCTAAAGGAATGTGGGTAAATTGCCTTAACCACTTTTAGATCCATTTTCCTTACTTAATCAACCTTTACTCCATTCCAAATTGGTTCAACCAACTAGAAAACATTTGAAATTGTAACGCAAACCTTTTCACTATTCTCCTTTCGGTTACCATCTATAACCTATGGGGAGAAAGGAAGCTAAAACCTTCAAAGATGAAGCCTTGGAGGTGGGGAGCCTAAAAGCCAGAGTAATCTTTCAAGTTATGGAACATCTTCGTTCAAACACCGAGAGAAGGTAAGAATGGGATGGTTTTATTATCAAATAATTTTCTGTGCAGGTTCTTTTTTCAAACTGCCTATAGGTGGGCATCAAATCTCACTTAAACAAAAGGAAATCAATCCAAAAAAATGCCTGGTTGAATCAGTAGATGCAGCAAGGACTAGACAAACACTGAAAGTTCTTTTATAGCAACAATGCACTGTTCACTTAGATAGAACCCAACAATTTTCCCAGCAATGAGGATATGCGAGAGGTAGACCAACTTGACAGTAAACAAAGACATACATAAGTACCAACTCATCTTACATGATCTTGGGCTAACAACTTCATATGTGATGTATAAATTTTCTTATTAAGAAGGTGGAAATTGTTGTGGGTTTACTGGAGCTTGTAGATGAAATTGATATTTAGATAGGCAAGAAAAATTGGAAGGAAGGTAGAACTAAATATGATGGATTGGGTGTGGATAAGTATTACGAAGTTAGGGCTTGTGAAGCCTTTTGGTAGCAAATGGTCATTGGTTCGGAATTTATGGCCATATACATAATGTTATATTTTTGTATAAAATATCTTCTAAAATATATTAAAAAATCTATTATCATCATCTAAATATCAAAAATGTCAAAATATTTAATTAAAATACAATTTTATTTTTAATTAAACTTTAATTAGAATTAGAATTAATTCTAATTAAAACTCAGTTAGGTTTAACAAGTTTTTATAATATTATTTATCAAATGATTTATATTTGACCCTAAAGCTTCTCAAACTTTATAATTAGGTTTGATTTGATTAAATTTTCTTTTCACTCTTTAGTCTTTCTGTGTATATGACCCATTCGATTCTTAAATATGTTAGAAGTTAATATAAATTATAATCTTAAACAATTTATATTCATATATTAAGATTGATTTCTAGCAACGATTCATCATCATCTAAATATTAACAATGTCAAAATGATTTTAACTAACCTTTAGTATATGATTTTTTTAGTGTAATTCGATCTTTTAGTTTTATGATATTTTGATCAAATATAAAGTATGAACATAATATCAACTATATTTCAATTCAATCATAGTAAGTCTCCAACATTAATAATAGATGCATTTATTGACAATTGATAGCTATTATTAAATTATTATTCCACTTTGGGTAAGAATTTCTTAAATCAATATTAATCAAGAATAATATAACATTGTCCCTAATCACTTTAGTGTAACAAATCCTATATTGACACTAAATTAAACTTTATATAGTTACTGTTAAATCTGATGACTTCTAATTGAACTATCATTAACTTAAATAAATGCTAAGTAGTATTAAAGCATAGCTCCTATAGAGCTTACATCTATTCATACTATAATTTGGACCTTTTAATAATTTATTTTATTAACTTTTAATTAGGACAACAATGAATTCTAATAAAATATCAATTAGATCCCAATAATATTCAATATTCACTATTGGTCCTTATTTATCACATATCTTATATTTGTGTCTAAAGTTTCTTCAATTTTACAATCAAGTCCAACTTGAATAAATTATCTTTTCTTTATTAAACTATTCTTTATATGTAAGACATATTTGGTTATTAAATATATCAGAAACAAGTATAGATTACAATCTTAAATAATTTCTATTTATAGATTAAGAATAGCTTTTAGTTATGCATGATGAATATCTAAATTAGAAATGTCAAAATAGTTTTGAGTAAACTTCCATGTATGATTTTTCCATATAATTCAAAATTTTCATTACACAATATTTTGTCCATATAATGTATGAAATTAGTGTCTACTCTATTATATTTAAGCGATATTAGTTGTCCAAACTTAGTGATTGATATATTTAATCTCATTTGAATGCTATTTGCAAAGTTTCATTCCACCTTAGATAAGGATCTAATTTCATATCAAATGATTTACAACCGAGATATTATTGACTTAAATAAGTCCTAAGTTGTATCAAAACATATCTCTTGTATAGCCTACATCTACTTATAATATGATTTGGACCTTTCAATAAATTAATTAAAATAAAGTTATATTTCATTTGAAATTTATATAAAATTGTTTTGAATTCTAATTAAATATCATTTTAGTCTAAATATTATTCAACATTTAATATTAGTCCTTATTTATCAAATTTCTTGTATTTTATCCTAAAATTTCTTAATTTTTAATCAAATATGACTTGACTATATTATCTTTTTTTTGTTTTCAATCTTTCTTTTCTTGTGTTACTTATTAGGTTCTTAAATATTTTATAAATTAATATAAATTACATTTTTAAACAATTGATATTCATAGATTAAGATTGACATTTAGCAATGCATCATGATCATTCTAATATTAGGAATGTCAAACAAAACCTCGATCAATAGGAAGAATATCCGCAGAAGAAAAGGCTGAACAATCGTCTGATGTGCCAATACAAGCTAAGACGATTCTATGGAGGGAGGAAAATAGGGTTCAACAATCAACACAACAAGTGACTTTGCAAAGGAAGGCTAAGATGCTCCAATCAGAAAAGCCCAAACAATAAAAAAGGTCAGCAAGATTATTGACCTTATAACAACAAGAACAGAAGAAGTAGAAAGTTTTGATTCTTGGTGGAGATTTTGAGAAGCAAGAGCGAAGACAGTAGGCTACCAAATCAATTGTCTCTATCTTATAAATTCAATTAGTAAAATCATCTGGAGAGACAAAGATAAAAAGGAAGTTAGTATTTGAGAGGAAAAAACCTCAACAACAACTCTCTTCCAAACTAGTAGAAGAACAAAAGAAGTTGAAGCTTAGATAGAAAAAGGTTTCTTCATCTGATGTTCAACAGAATGCACAGACAGTTGAACACCAGCTAGTACCTTACAATCCTTCTCAACCAATCAATAAAAAGGATTTGAAAATGAAGATTATAGAAGAATTAGTACCTGATCGAAACAGAAGTTCAATCATTATCAGAGAACCTTCTAAGAAGACAGTCAAGGTACAAGTTAAGCCTATACCAATAAATGATTAGACAATACATCTTCTCAATAATAATGAACAAAGACTATATGGTATTCTGCGAGATGAGAAGTCAGAACCATAGACAATGAAGATTTCAAAAGATCGTTATACTATCTATCTGATTACAAACAGAAAAACAATAAAGGTTGTTCTAGATGTACAACCAATATGTTCAACCCCCGTAATAAATGAAGAAAAAGGGAAAAAGAAGATATTTCCTGAAGGATATGAAGATGATCTTGTAGAAGAACAAATTCAAGTGGATATGAAGAACATAGATGATGCATGTAATGCAGCTCAACCTATAGGTGTCTATGTATCACATCACATATCAAGGGCATCAGGGAGTCAATTTGGAGTTTCTACCAAAGATGAAAGTTTCAA
>JANSVB020000407.1:2995728-3010019 GCA_025504935.2 Erythroxylum haughtii
ACAAAAATCACATTATGCATTAAATCATACAAGCAACCTAATTCATACTTATTAACATCAAGAAAACAAATTTGGGGACCAACAGAAAACGTACCTATCACTAATCCACCACCTATTTAGTGAAATAATTCATCACTAGTAGAATAAAATTATGACTGTTAAAAGAGGTTGGGTATATTTTACCAATAAGATTAATAACCTAATCTATAAACGAAAGGGCTCAATTATATAGTGCAACTTAGAAGCATGAATTTATTATACCTTTCCATATTTTTGCCATTTTTGATAGCCTTTGGCATAGGATATACATTCTTTAAATATTAAAGGCTATTAGTAACCATGATGTCTTATGAGCCACTTCATCTTTATGCCAGAATGATGTGCTTTATATACTCCCTCAAGAGTTGTTTCATTACTATTAATACTCGTGGCATCCCAAGGCACCTTAAAAGAAATCCATCATTGCTTTATCAAAATAAAACTCCTTCAATTTAAATCCTTGAATCCAACATAAACTCTTATCATACCATTCTTCTTTACTACATATATGACATTAGTTAGCCGGTTAGTCTATCTGGCTAGTTTAATGAAACCTACCTTACATAACTTTTTGACCTCTTTTTTAATCTTTAAATCAACTTCTTTGGACCATCGCCTAGGAGGTTATTGGTAAGAAAAAAATTGTAGTTTTATGGGAAGTCTATGTTCCACTAACCTTCTATTCAAATTTGGCATCGCAGTATAGTCCCAAATAAAACAACTTTTGGAATTCCTTCAAGAGCTTAACCAATTCCAGCCTTATTTTTGGTTCCAAATTCTTGCTAACAAACACTTTGTGGAATTCTCCTTAATCACCCATATTTACTTATTTCAGTAGTTCTTGATTTTGACTCCAAAAATTAATAATCTTTCTAGGAGCGAATTTTAACTCTTAGACACGAACCTTTCCCACCATTTACAATTCTTCTTCCTCAAAGTCCAACTTAAAATTTTCACATTTCTTCAATTCCTTGAAATTCTCTAGGCTTTATTACATTTAGAATTTGATTTCTACTATTACAGCTACCATAACTTCCCGTTGTGAAAATATAATCATCAGAATTCTCTATATTTGGAACCTTTATTGGCTTATTAGTAGGCACGATGACAATTGCTCTTACCAAAATTTATGTTTATGTCCTAACATTTCCTTTGTTTTTTTTAACACTCTCCATAGGACACTTTCGAATTTAAACTGGCTTTGTATGATCTCTATAGAATTTTTTTCCTCCACAACATTAGCTTTAGTACAAAAGGGCTATAAATATTCCTAGATAATTTCTTTTTTATTGCCTTTCTATACGAACAGAAGTTGATTGAGAGATGAAAGAATACAAAAGTTTTAGTGTATCCAATCTCTTTCTAATAAAATTTGATAATTAGCACGTGTGTCAATGATAAAGAAAGTGGTTAATGAAGACTTTCCCTTATTGTGATGTTTGTAGGGAGAATTCCCCATACTTTGATAGTCTCGCAAGTAAATGTGGTAACAGATACCTCAATTTAGGTCTTTTTTCCAAAAATTTCCATCATTGTGGTTGACATAATATTTACTAGCTACCCACTATTAACCAAAACATTTGAAGTTAGTTTGCCATTGATGTGGGCTTTAATGTATAAAGGTTTTATATATTGAGTGGTATCAATAGGCTTTTCTAGCATTACCTTTTCTAGAATTCCTAGTCCCACAGCCAAAACATATACTTTGCATTCTCTTTTCCTAGGCAAGGATTCCACCTTCTTTCTAAGAGATATGCTAAATGAGGCAAGGAGTTTTACAAAAGAAACAGTGCATGGAACCTGAATGAGAATTTCTTGAACTCTGACAAATTCATCGGGATTTTTATCTTGGCTTTTAAGCTAGGTAAACTTCTTATGAAATCTATGATTGTTTTAGTTCTCTTATCTCACTTTACCTTTCACTGGCAACTTCTACATATTCTTTCTTATTATTTGGGCTTGAAGTAATTTCTTCAAAAGGGATAGGTCTTATAAAGGGTGACTTCCTTGGGGTTGGCTTGTCTAATGTTAATGGCTTACGTCTTCCAAACCAAGCAACAAATTTGTTCATTAAAGCCTTCTCTTTTGTCTACTGATAAGATGGTGGTATCTAAGATGGTTGTCCATGCTAAAAAAATAAAATTCGAGGATCAAACCTTTGCCTAAATATTTGAGTGAATTATGTTTTATGATTTGCCCTATAATTTTTAGTTTCTGCTAGATTATAGGAATCCATTGATTTCCGATCTTAACATTAGCATTTAACCTATAATTGGGAACAAAAATATCAATAATTAAATTTGCAATTGGTGCCAATTGATCTTCTATAATCTTCATCTTCCTTTTAGCATCCAATAGAAGATGTAGAAGAACTTAGTTACATTAACACTTGCAACTGGTAAGAATGGATCTTCATCTATCGACATGGTTTGGTTATCTTCAACAAACAAAATAATTCCTTTTTTAATTTTATCTTGGATAACATTCTTGAATCCCCAGTATGAATTCAGTGGGTGACTGCAGGTAATGTGGTTCTTATAGTAGTCCATTTTTCTGATTTCTTCCTTTGTGGGAATTCTATGCTTTAACGGTTAAGTAATGAATTTTTCTTGTAAAAAAAGATCACATTTTTCCTCTATTATGGAGGTGTCAAATATGTACTAAATCTGAGTCATTGGTGCTTGTATTTTTCTTTTAAATTCAAAATATTTCCACTTTAGAGGAACAAACACAAGTTACAAGGATATTAACTATGGCCACTATTGAATCATATGAATTTAACCCCATAAAATAAGCACCAATTGAGCTTTTTTTAATGTCCTTCTTCCCACAGAAGTTCTTCATATTCAAATACTATTATTACCAATTCATAGAAATCACAAAATTCTACACCTTGGAATTTTTTTCAAAGTTCAATATCGGGATTTCCTCTGTGCTAACTTCACATACTCAATCTTTAGAGTACAATCCGGTATCGACTTCTCATCTTCTTGAATTAGTTGATAAACAAGTCTATATTCTCATAACTTTTCTAAGCAACTTTAGATATTTCAGTTATACGAAATTCATGTTTAGTTCTAAAACTGACCATAAAATAATCTATCCATTTGAGCCTATGAAAGGACATAATTCCTTAACAATAAAGCATACCTAAAAAAATGTTATGCCTGTCAATAAATTTAGGAACAATTTAAGCTTGAAAGTATTGAAAGTTTATAGTCAGCCAATTCCCTACACTAAATGGTGAATATAAAAATGTGATCAATGGTTAATTTGCCATCTTCACCAGAAAACAAATTAAATTTAGGAATTATATAGCTACGGTAATAATTTTCCATCTTATATAACGACCAGGCTACCTTAAGCTAGGCCTATACAAAAACAGCTTCTCTAATAACTTCCATTTCAACTTGCAGTCTTATTTACAAAGGAGCAATAACAGGATTACAATTTACATCCATAAGATTTCCCCCAAACTATAATGTAGTCCATTAACATCAGCTTCTAAACTAAATCCTTGTCTACAAAGAGCTTGGGGCCTACCCACCTATTAGCCATTTTCTAAATTAATGTGCGTAGGTGCAATAAGAACATCATCTATTTTGTAAGAAGGAATGTACTCTCGTCCACAGAAGAAGAAGCCAAGGGATCTGCCTTGCTAAAGAAGGAGAATTCTAGGCAGCAATATGTACCAAGGTGGTAAAAAATTTTTCCAACTTCTCTGTTAGTATCTTGATTGCCTCAAGCGTAAAGGTTAAGTTATACATCAAATTTGAAATCTCATTTATACAAACAATATCATTTTGTGTTGATGATTTCAATGATTTTAGATTCTCATTAGCAAGAGACTTAATTGAAGGCGAAGCTGACTTCTTAAAATTCCTAATCATTTAGAATACAAAACCTTCATTCCTAACTATAGTAGCGATTTCTTCCTCCAAGGTTTGAGGCAAAGCAATTTTTCTATTCTCCGTACACGACATTATATCCCACTGGGTGTGCCATGTTGTCGGTTGCTTATACAATCAACTTTGAATTCAAGTATGTTAGGGAGGAATTCTCCCATAATTTGTACCTGACTTATTATCAATGATATATGTGGGCTTTGAGAAACTTAAAAATAAAATAAAATTCTTAGCTACCAAGATGCTAAAACTTGTTAAAACAAAATTTGAACTAAAAAAGATTATTTGATTTAGGCAAAAGAAGAGTGCATGTTGTAAAGGAAATTTGAGATAACAATAAGTATAAGTAAACGATGCACAAGAAACTTGAAATAATTACAAGATTTTTTGTTGGAATAGTCTGATTATCTGCGTGCATATTTTTTGTCTGTCACTTTGTATTTTGATATTCGTGAATTTATACAATCCCCTCAACTTCAACTTCCTCAAATAGTTTTCCTTACTTTCCATGTCGTAGTTAAATTCTTACCACACATTGTTCTCCAACTTTTGGTCTCAACCATTTCTCTTTTAACTCCCAACTTCCATTACTCTTTATCGTGTCCGCTACTAACCTATTGCACGTTAACTGCACATCTCCCACATTTTTTATTTTTTACTACTTCACATGCCCAGTTTTTCACCAAATATCTTATAGGACATCCATTGTTTGGGTCATTTTACTTTTAGGCCGAATAGGCTTAATTTTTTTAGACTATGAATATCAATCAAATAGATTTTTATTTTTATTAAAAAGGTAAAAGGTAAAACAAAAGAAAAAATCCAAAAATATACCCAAAAAATTCAACACATAATGATGTAAATTTTAATAAGAAAACTTGAATAAGCTGTACAATGAAATGTTTTGATTTCTTTTGGCACGTGGGAATTGATGGAAATTTTGATTAACTCAAAAGGGTTTACAGAATGACTGCTACTATGATACATTTCATTGGATAATTGTTCGTTGAATTAAAAATCACTACAATACTAATTAACAAAAACTTAACAGGAAATCTGAGAACTTGGGAACATAAAGAAATTGGGCCTCAACTTATGTGTGTGACCTAAAATGGGCACCGAATTTGGACGCTTCTCAAGCCCACTCTCTATTACCAGACATCATAGCATTGGTCCTAAATCTCTAACTTGGGTTGGTTTCGTCACCTCTCCAGTATACAGAACTTGGAAGATAGGAGGAACAGGTCACTCTCTCTCTTTCTCTTGGCTTGGCTTCTATGCAGTAGTGAGTCTTCTCTCTGTCTTAGCTTGGTATATTTTGAATTTTATGTCTCCTTTTAAGATAAAGTTGTTTTCTTTGTTTATTATTTAGAATTTGATGATGCCTGATTAAGGGATTACACTTTGGCTGCTTTCTTATGCTTTGCCCTGTGACACTCATGTTGTAGTCAACTGTTTGTGAAATCGATCTTTTTTGCATAAAGCATTTGCCTATATTTGGTTAAATTGTGGACTATTGGCTTATCCGATATAAAGTGCACAATAAGAGTTTTTGTCTTTAACTGCTCTGAAAGATTCCAACTTTCTGCTGTTCAGTGGTATTTAAATACGAACACAAAAGCTTCTACTTGTGAAAAAGGATCTGCTTTCATATACATCAATTGGAAAGAAATAAAAATAAAGTTGTTTGATTGATGCAAGGATAGTTGGCGATCATTGAGAGCTCTTCTCCACTGCAAATGTCTAGTGAAGTTTTGATTCCTGGGACATTTTCTTATTTCTCCATTTGGGTTATTCCCTTCTTATGAAACCTCGGTTTTTATATAGCATTGATTCAACTTTGATCGCATTGCATCATCTTTTCATTAGAAACTACCAAACAAGTCGTGATTCTTGTGAAACCAGTTTTAGACTCATTGCTCTTTCATTTATTTTCTAAACAATTGTGTAGTTTCTGTGGAGGCTAAGTACCACAACATTGAAAGTTCCAACACCCTTTTTTGGACTCTAGATTTGATGGCTCATGAGGCATCCACTGTAAACTCTGATTTTCAAATGTATGAATGAATCGGCCCCACCTGATATTGCTTTTCACCTTGTAGGCTTGGTGAGTCCATGAATATGTAAGCAGTTGCTGACATAAACTAAAGAGCTTTATGCAAAAACACAATGTTTGGGGTCATTTTTAAACCTTCGCTAACTCTACCAATTGCATATCTAACCTCAAGGTTTGTGCACTTTATCCATTGCAAAATTTCTGATAATTTATTGCATCATCTGGCTTTCAAATGCTGCTTGGGTAATGTGGATTCTTGCAGGCGGCTTGTAAGCATGTCTGCAGTTGGCATCAGAAGTTCCAGAGTATCCGTTGAATCTATGGTGATAGAGCCTCCTTCACATCCTACATATGACCTAAAGGGCATCATAAAGCTAGCTCTGGCAGAAGATGCTGGTGATCGAGGTTCAGTTCATATCTGCTTGGATTTTCAAGTAGCATGTCAACATAAATCACCTATTAACTCATTGAAAAACATGATAAATTCTGTGGATACATATTTTTTGATACATGTTTTACTAAATTGAATGTGCTTTGACGTGTAGATAATGTAGGTGGTGATAAGAGCTGAAATTACTTGTTTTTTCATCTCTGCATATGTTCATGTGCTTTGTGGCTCTGTCTTTTTCTGTCCCCATTTCCTATGGAGGTTTGGTGGCAGGTAGGAGGTTTGAGTTGACGGAACTATAGGGGTTTGTAGAATTGCAACCCTCAAAAAGATTGTCCCAACCAGCTTTATTGGTGCTGCAGGAGATGTAACCTGTATGGCAACTATTCCATTGGACATGGAAGTTGAAGCTTATTTCTTGGGAAAGGAGGATGGTATAATTGCTGGAACAGCACTTGCAGAGTTGATATTTCAGGAGGTGGATCATTCTCTAAAGGTATCAACAGATTGGAACCTCTTTTTATTCTTGATATGTCTGTTTGCTTGGTAGTCTTAATGTGGATTTTACAATAGGTGGAGTGGTCGCGAAAGGATGGAGATTATATAAGTAAAGGGCTGCAATTTGGAAAAGTTTCTGGTAAACTAAAGAACGTGAAGGTGTAGAGCTAATGCTTCCAACAATATTTGACAACTCCACTGAAATTAGTTTATTTCTATGCAGGAAGGGCACACAGCATAGTTATAGCTGAAAGAATAGTGCTTAATTTTATGCAGCGGATGAGTGGAATAGCAACATTAACTAAGGTTCTCCCTTTTTCGTTCTGATTTTATATAAGAGACCAACTCAATTGTCATTAATTGTTGCTGCAATTATGATTTTGCACATATTAATGCATATGGAGGTGGGCATAATAAAATGTAGTCTAATATTTTCCTTTATGGCCAAGGCTTCAAATCCAAGGATAGCATACGTTGTCATAGCTGAAAAAAGGACAGGAAAAGCATAGTTTTGCACAGAGTGACTAATTTATTTTGCTAACTGGTTCATGTTTAGAATTATTTCTGGTCATTTTGTTTAATAATTTTATGCCGTGCTGTGTCATCCACGTTTATGAGTCAAATCAAACAAGGCATACATGATAACTTGATTAAATTTGCTTGCTGGATGTGTTAAATGGTGATCCCTACAGGCTATGGCAGATGCTGCTCACCCTGCACGTGTTTTAGAGACACGAAAAACTGCTCCAGGTCTACGTTTGGTTGATAAGTGGGCGGTGTGGATCACTTCTTTGCTTGTTCTCCATGATGGTAATTTTTTCACTGAAATATATACTTTTATTCGACTTATAAAATTCTTACATTTTAGGTTCTAATTGGTGGGGGAAGGAATCACAGAATGGGCTTATTTGATATGATTATGATAAAAGATAATCATATATCAATAGCTGGAGGTATTGTGAATGCCATCACATCTGTTGATCAGTATTTGGAGCAAAAAAACCTTCAAATGGAGGTTGAGGTAAGTTCTGCAAATTTCATGGCCTGATTGCTGAGTTTTTGATAATGAGTAGATTGGAGCTGGCTGGACATGAATCTCCAAAAGCGTGAGTAGTATATCTCCTCTTGGATCAATTTAACAATTCTCATCCCTTGACCTCCTACTTGCTCCCCAAAAAACTCAATAAAGGTTGAGACCAGGACATTAGAGGAAGTAAACGAGGTATTGCAATATGCATCTCAAAATAAGTCTGCCTTGACCCGGATAATGCTGGATAACATGGTTATACCACTTCCAAATGGAGATGTTGACGTATCAATGCTGAAGGATGCCGTGAAACTGATCAATGGGAGATTTGAGACTGAGGTACTCACCAGCAGTGGTGCCTTTTATTTCTTCAATCAGTTGTCCGCAGATTTTATAACAGCTGTCACTAATGCCTAATTTCTTGATAGTATATTTGTTCCTTCGATCTTGATAAATTATGAAATTGGAACTATGAAAACGTTACATATTTCACATGTGAAGATACAACAGACCATCTTCATATCTTATATGTTCCGCGTGTGATACACAATATTTGTGTCTCCCTATGTATATGCTTTTATTGAAAAATAATATAATATATATATAGGCAGTCCTTTATCTTGCAAGCATATTTCTCATATAAACTAAATCATTTCTATCTTTGTTTCACCTTCATGTACTCCGTCGTTTACTTCAGCATAAAACTTCAGTACTTATCATTACTATAATTTTGTCTATGTCAATGTGATATTTGCGTGTCTATCTTCTGCTCTTGATGTGGGTTTTAGATCTGCATGGTTTCTGATCTGTATGGATGAAACTTTACTTGGAAGATATTAGGGGCACTTACCACTTATTGTAGCTTCTGTTGATTGTGGGTATGGTTTTTCTTTCTGAGGCTGGAAATCATTTATAAGAATTAAGTTTTCTGCTGAAGAAGCTTTTTGCAGCATTGTATCTGGAATGGTTTGTGGTGATCAAAGCCGTTATTTAGGATCTTTTGGAATCTTGATACTCCTGACTTAAAGATAGCTATTAGTTATGTTGAAATAATTTTGCTCCTCAACTTAGGCTAACTACTGTCCATCTTTTGGGTGGTAATAGGCATCAGGCAACGTTACTCTTGAAACGGTGCACAAAATTGGACAAACTGGAGTGACCTACATTTCTAGGTAACTTATTGCAATGCTTCCACTTCACTTCATCTCAATTGGCTGTATCTCATTCATTATGTATCGGGTTTTTTAAAATAATCTCTCTATACATGCAGTGGTGCATTGACACATTCTGTCAAGGCACTTGACATCTCCCTCAAAATTGATACAGAGTTGGCACTCCGAGTAGGAAGGCGTACAAAGCGAGCTTGATTTTTCTTCATAGGTTTCTTTGCTTATGTTTATGTAATTAGGCAACCCTTGTAGCCCCTATTTATTTTTCCATATTACGAGGCAAAAGGGAATATCTTGTTCTTCCCATCTCCCTACTTCGTGAGAAAAGGTTCCCGCCAATGATTAGCCGATGGAACTTAATTATACGGAGACGTTATGCATCACAGCAACTAGCTCACGTTGTAATTCTCTTTGCGAAATTATAATTTTTGCCGGATGGTGTGTTGTGGTCTTCTTCCATTTTAGTTGGTAGAGGCTGCTTTATTGAATATAGTGTTAATTATTAAAAAATTTAAATTTTCGTGAAATTTTTAATTATAGTTTAAATTTTAAAAAGTAATAATAAATTTTTTATTTTTTATTTTTTTAATTCTAGCCTAAATTTTAAAATGTGATAATAAAATATTCAAACTTTCAATTTTCTTCGATTCTAATCCATCGATTTCTATTGTGCTTTCAATGTCTTTGGTTTTTGATTTTTTGTTTATTTTTTGACAATTTAAATTATTTTTGCATTATGATGTATTATACTAATAAGCTCTTCGTTTTTAGTTCGTTCTTCTGATGTTTTTAGTGAGAAAGTGAGGGTTATGTAATATAAAAATTGAAGGATGAGAGCATCGAGAGAATAAATTGAAAATAAAGAAAAAATGAAATCAAAACATGAGATTGTCGGAGATGTATAATAATCTGATGTAGATCATTTTTAAACGTCATTTTATTTATGCCCTTAACTGATTTTGTTTCATTGATCTTTATTTTTTGTGTTAATTCTAATTTACGTATATTAATTGTTAAGGTTTCTGAAATACGTGATAAATCACGTAAGTATATTTAACATAAACTTTAATATTGAGCTATAATTGAAAAAATTAAAAATTTATTGCTACTTTTTAAAGTTTGAATTATAATTAAAAATTTAATTGAAAGTTTGGGTTTTTAATAATTGACCCTTGAGAATACGAAATGAGCTCGTGTAGGCAAACAAAACAAGTTAAATGAGCTCTTAACGATAATTCTAAAATAAATGCGTTTATTTTCATTATAAAAATGATTGACTTAAGTTTTATTATTTGAATAAAAGTTAAATTACCATTTGGTTCTACTTCTGATTTTTTGTTGTAGCTTTTAATTTTTATTTTTAATCTTTTGCTTATATTTTTTTTAAATAAAAATAAAAACTTGTTTGATTATTAATATTAATGTAGATATATTTTTATCACTGATAATAATTACATATGAGTTAAAATATAAAGGTAAATTTTTTTGTTAAATAAATTTATTTAATCTCTTATATAATACTTATTAATGAAATTATGTTTTTAATAAAATAAATAATTTAAAAAATAAAATTTTATTTATAAGTTAATATTTATTTGAAATATATTTTAATTATTATATCAAATTATATTTGTATATTTATCATTGTGTTTCCTTCATGGACTTTTGTGGATTTTCTTAGTTTGACAAAAAGTCACTTTTATCGCCAAGAATGTGCAAGTTATATCAAAAGATAAAAGGAAGAATAAATGACCTAATTGACATCATTGATCCATTTCGGCTAAAGGAGCGCAAGTTAGTTGTTTAGAAAAGTCCTTCTTGGTTTAGGATAATGAAGAAACCAGTAGTTGGTATGAACTCCTGAAGCCAGTAGATAACTTGGCTTGTACTCTTCTCTCCCTGACTTTTTGACAGCTACCATTCAAAATGGGGTTTCATAACAACTACGAGACAGGTTTTGAAAGTTTAAATTAAGACTGTACCTAGAGTTGCTGGTTATTAAGTTTTTTTAAGATTTTCAGGAGATCTTGGCCTTTATATCAAAATTAATTAATTAGCCAACTTGACGATGATTAATACTTGTTGGAGCAAGAGAATATTATTTATTTGAATTTTTGAACTTGCATGTCACGTTTTACGATGTCTAATATTTTTATCGTGAAACTTGGGAAATCTAAGGCTAGATAGATTAACCTCTGGGGTGACTTTGTGTGAATTCACGAGTCTCCATGATGGTCATTGTCACACCATCTCTGCATCGTTGCGGTGAAGTTAAATTCGTTCCCATTAAATGACGGGGAGGGTCAACAGTATGCATTTTCATGCCTTCAAGTTGCGGTGGGTGGGAAAATTTACTGTCCTTGATTAGACTTTATGTTCCACCGAGTCTCACGTGGAATTTAGGCGAGGGAAATAGAAGTTTAAGCTAATTAATATTAGCTATTTATTAAAGGTGTTTCATAAATTAGTTATATTTATGTATAAAATAAGGCACGACTTTAAAATAAATTATAAGGATATAAGTATTATATTTTCGAATTTTTTTAATGTCTTCATAAAAATTTAAATTTTATATATTTAATTTTACAAAAAACTAAGTTTATAAATCTAATAAAAATATAAAACATATTATAATAATAATAATAATAATAACAATAATAATAATAATAATAATAATAAATTGATCAATTTTTAAATTTAATTTATTATTTTTCTATAATTTATAAATTAATTAAACAATTTTAGTACATTAATCAATTTTAAACTTTAAATTTCTTACCTTATCTCCAATTTTTAAGATATAATTTAATTTATCAAATTAAAAAACATTCAAGTGAGCTAAGTATTAAATAATTAATATCTTTTTATTTATAATTATATTTTATAACAAATTCTTATACTGAATTATGTATTATGAAAGTTAATATATTATATTATTGTATTAATTGAAGCTTTATTATCCATACTTATTTTAAATCTTATTTTATCATATAAGTTAATGTTGAAAATTAGTTAAATATTAGTGTTTAAGAAATTATATGTTACTAAAAATAATTTATTCTAATAAAGAACAAATATTTTCATTGATAAATAATTCCAAAGTAACATATCTTTGTTAAAAAATTTAATTTTAAGATATTAAAATAAGTTGTTGAAATCAAAATAAATTATTCCATATATATCATATATTGTTTAATTTATTTGCATTTCACAAGCATTTTTTTAAAGCAAATCTTTATCATAAATATACAAGATGTTTGATATTGCATTAATATGACATACAGGCTAATATAATAATAATATAATTAATTAATTTTTAATTTAATTTAATATGTTTCTATAATTTATAAATTAATTAAACAATTTTAATAAATTAATAATTTTTAATTTTCATCTTAAAATTTTATTAAAAATTAAAATTAAAATAACAAAAAATCAAAATAAGTGTTACAAATGTGACAGAAGTGTCAGTGACACTTAATGTAAAACCAAAGTAAGTGTCACATGACACTTATTTTGGTTTCTTTTTTATTTTTTATCATTTTAATTTAATTTTTAATAAAATTAATATTAACATAATTAAAATTAAAATTAATTTTTATTAAACTAACAGCAGCATAATTTAATTAAAATGATAAAAAATAAAAAGTAAAACTCACAAGTGTGTAACTTATGTCACACCCGTGATAATTCCTCTCACGAGCATGACAGTTATGTATTAAGAGCAAAATAGAGGGTATAATTGACTTTTGCATATTACATTTTCAAGCAATTGAGCGAAATATTCTTATACTCGAGTGTTCTCTTTTTTAACTGATTGGGTTAAATCAGCCAATCCAATTAATAGTTTACCAAGTATTTTTATCAGCTGTTTCGTATGGTCAATCAACTAAAAGTTTTGAAACCACTAAAAATAGTTGGTAAGTTGTTTGCCACACGAGATCTAAATAATTTTGCCGAGGAAGCTATAAAGAAAAGAAGAAGAAGAAAAAAAGTCTTTACTCTATAACATGCAAATTGGATTCCATTCCAGGAATTTGTTTGGTGTTATAATTTTAAACAACTAACATCATAAATTTAATAAAAACTTATGTTTTGTATAAAAGGACAATAAAGATCACAATACGTTTAACTTATTTGTAGATTCAATTTATATAAATGCATAGTTATAAGTTGATATAAATTATAAATTTCATTGTATTTTTCTTGTTTCTATATTTAATTAAAGGTTCAAAGTATATCAATGCTAAATATATTTTCTAAATTATACTTGTTAAGATATATGTTTTGATATCTTTTTATTTAATTTTTGGGTATTATTTGAAATTGGACTTTTGTGGAACTTTTTTAAAATAAGGTTGATTAGGTTTAAAATTCTAATCAAGATAGGATTTAATGTATAACCTATTTTGGACAACTTCTCGTTCTTTCATTTATGAAGAGAAATATTTAGGGGAGTTGCTTTTTATCTCAAATATTGTCTTTGTTTATGTTCATTATTATTTATATCACTTGAGCTATTTTATTTTCATTCTTTATTACCAAATATTGTTGAGAAAATTCTCTGCTAAGATTAGCGTAAGGCATTCGTGTTATTAGGAGTGATTTACTTTCACGCGTTGTGAAGACAATAAATAATTTCAAGGGTTAAGTGAGTCGGCTCAATAAAGCCTCGTATAAAACAATTGTTATTAGTGAAAGTATTAAGTTGAGTAAGGGCCCTGTAGATGTAGGCAAGATATGCCAAATTATGTTAACAAATTTTTGGCGTTGATTTGTTATTTCATATTTGATTTTGCTTTTCTCATATTATTCAAGCAACTCAGAGTTGCTACAGCTAATTCATAATTTGTGTGAAACTATATCCTGTAGGATTTTCAATTGATACCAGAACGGGTTACCTTTCAGAACTTGATATATCAAGTTGGTGGAGATTCGTCTTTTGCAATTATGGCTATCACAGAAGGAGCATCAATCACTAGCCCACCGTTGTTAGATGGTTCCAATTATCCTGCGTGGAAATCATAGATGAGAATATTCATTCAAGTGTAAGGAACAAAGGCATGGAACTCAATTTTAAATAGCTGGACACATCCAATGATGATTGATGAAAAGGGAGAAGCAGTACTTAATGAAGTGAATCACACGTTAATACAATGATTAAAGTACAATATAGAATGCACGAGAAGGGGGGTTGAATTGTGTATTC
>JANSVB020000407.1:3045836-3056121 GCA_025504935.2 Erythroxylum haughtii
CATAAAGACCCTACCCAAAAACAAACAGTAACACCCTCCAATGTGAATGTGATGCTGACTGGGATTGCAATTTCTTAACCCTATACAAAGAATTAGGAAAGCCATTTTTAAAAGGAGCAGCCAATGACTTATAGAGGGAGAAATTTGACCACTCCATCCACATTTTTTAAAAGTGAGGAGAATAGAATCAATCGCCATTACTTATAAAGAAATAAAAAAAAGTGATAAGTGTGTAGTAGCAGTACTTTGCTTTTAAAGTAAAGGGGAAAGAAAAAGTTCTTCTTCAAGTTATTGAAATGAAAGTGGAGGTTAGTTGGGGGAGGGGGGTTTCAGAAGAACTTGTAATGGTAGCTGTGAGAAAAATATCATTGATTCTCTAGTCCTGCTGAGCATTCGATAAACTTAGCCAACCAGAACCTGAAGAACACTAACAAGTTAGGGAAAGAGAAAAAAAGCAAAAAAAAAAAAAGAAAAGAAAGGGATTTTGTTGTTCATCGAGATGCGAGCTTTTTCTTCCGCTGGAAATGGAACCTGCTCCGTACTTCTCCTTTTCTTGCTTTTGATTCTTATTCTTCCCAGTATTTGATCCCAAGTCTCTCTCTTTACGCCTTTCCTTTCGTGGGTTTCCGGGATTGGTCTCTTCCTGGCTGTGATATGCGTGAATCGACCCGTGGATTCGTTCTTGATGAATCTGGGATCGGTTAGACGCTGAGTTCTTTCTGGGTTTCTCTTCAAAAGTTCGTTTTTTTTGGTGCGGGGTTTGACGGTTTTGTGTCGTTGTCGTTGTTGTGGTTCTTGTCATTGTTTTATTGTTGGGTTCTGGAAATCTTTTGTGTTGTGGCGTTATTAATTGCAGCTTGTTTTGGTGTAAATACTGTATTACTTTGTTGTTGGGGGATTTCCTCCTTGGATACATGTTTTCGTTGATTCTTGGAGGATTTTCTTCTCTTTTTCCTTTTTAACCATCTTGGAGGTTTTAATCATACAGAAAAGGTTAAAATCAAGATACACAACCCTAATCACCCAGCTTTTTTGTTGTGGGTGGGTTTTCACTTCATAGCATAGTTAACCTTGTTCAGTTTGAGTCAGTTCCTAGTTTTCTGGGTGTATACCATTTGTATCAAGCTTTCTTGTAATATTTGTTTCGAAGGAGAAGAAAAGTGGCTCATACTGGGTTGGGATGCGTATTGGGGTTGTTTTCGTTCTATGGGAATACCTGATACTTGCCTTCAAGATCTGATATAAAAGGTTAGGTCTTGGATTTCTTGGGGGCCAAGCGATATATTACCATCTTTTTATCCCCTGTATTTGAGATGCCCAACAGAAAAATGTGTTGCGAGTGCAATACCAAGTCCACTGAGTTCCCCAATGGATGCTCTTGCTTAAGTTGTGGGACGTGGTTTTGTATTAAATGTATGAGGGGCTACGAGTCTCATGATGTTGTTACTGAATCCTTCGATTCCAGAAGCAATACTGAATGTGAGGTAAGTATCAAATTTTGCAAGTTCTGTGACGTGGTTAATAGCAAACGTGAAGCTGTGAAGAAAAACTGTGAAAAAGTGCACCCTTCTGAGTCACCTCCCCGTGATAGCCTCGAGCCATCATCTCCTTTTAGCGGGGAATCAATTCAAAGTGGTCGTCTTGTACATCATCTTGAATCCGGAGATCCTGTGTATTCTTCTCATGCAGCAAGCAGCAGGTGTATCGCCTCATTTAGTGCTCACCCATATCCGGTGTGTGTTCGTGACTCTCCAAGCAGGTAAATAAAATTTCCCGAATATCCATATTATGTCAGAAACCCACGAGTGTAACTAACTAATATATGGTTATGTTCTGAAACTTGAGCTTGATCTATCACTTCCATCTGCGAAAAATGTCAGCCAGAAACATTTAAGTTCTACGATGCTTACTGCCTCTGCTTTTATCTTGTCTTTTATTTTTCTGCTATTTCTTTTCCCCTAGCAACTTGGTCTTATTTCTGGACTTGATGATGCAGGAGTGATGAAGAGGAAGCTGAATATTCTGGGAAGCCCTTTTACAGTCCATCAAGTGAATATTTCCATGATATTTCAGATTTAGATTCAAGTAGTATTAGCTCTAGAGTTGAGTTTTGTGATTGTAACTCAGTTGGTTCAAGTCCTCTGCATAGGCCGTATAGGAATAATCTCACTTTCTATAGACCTGGGCAGCCTGTACAGCAAGAGCAACATGGAAGTCCGTTGTCTCATAATTATGGTCCTTTTGATCAAGAAAACATGGCTGTTTTAAGAATGCCTGAAAAAGAGACTGGGTATTCAGAGAACAATTGTGAATACTCTGATGACATATCAATTTTACATAATCAACTCGATGAACCGCAAAAATCATTGGATTTTGAAAGCAATGGTCGTATCTGGTATCCTCCTCCTCCGGAGGATGAAAATGATGAGGCCGAGAGCGATCCTTTTCCATATGATGACGATGATGATTATTTTGGGGATTCAAGTACAAAGTTTACATCTAGTTCCAGCTTTTCTGTTGTTTTTCCATCAAAGGAAAAACATAATGATGGTAACAAGGAATGCCTTAGAGCTGTCATACAGGTGCATTTTAGGGCTCTTGTATCCCAGCTTTTGCAGGGAGAGGGTGTTAGGATTTGCGAGGATGTTGGAGTCATTAACGAGGGCAACACTGATGACTGGCTTGGCATTGTTACCAGTTTAGCATGGCAAGCTGCCAATTTTGTGAAACCGGATACTAGCAGAGGAGGCAGTATGGATCCTGTTGATTATGTAAAGGTTAAATGTATAGCAGCAGGAAGTCCAAGTGATAGGTATCATTTGGTCATCTTTTTCATCTGCTTTGTTCAAAGATATCTAATCCTTTAACATTAATATTGGTTATGTTTTTTATTTTTCTACTTTGCAGTGTTCTTGTAAAGGGAGTAGTTTGTACAAAAAATATAAAGCATAAACGCATGACCGGTCAATACAAAAACCCCAGATTGCTACTTTTAGGGGGAGCACTTGAATACCAGAATGTTGTGAATCAGTTGGCATCATTTAATACATTAGTGCAACAGGTACTTTCTCTGTTGAGCTGAGATTTTCATTGTTTTCTCAGTTAGATTGAAGAGTTTTAATGATTAATGAAGTTTTGAGTGATCTTTTGCACAGGAAAGTGATCATCTTAAGATGATTATGTCAAAGATAGAAGCTCTTCGCCCAAATGTTCTGCTAGTAGAAAAGAGTGTATCCCCATATGCTCAAGAATATCTACTGACAAAGGAAATTTCATTGGTTCCCAATGTGAAAAGTTCATTGTTAGAGCGTATAGCTCGGTGCACTGGTGCGCACATTAGTGCATCTATTGACAATATTTCTACGACACGGTTGGGACATTGTGAGCTATTTCAGGTAGAGAGAATATGTGAAGAACACGAGAATACCAATCAGTTGAACAAAAAACCTTCTAAAACATTGATGTTTTTTGAAGGATGTCCGCGACGTCTAGGTTGCACGGTACTGTATCACTTCTATCAGATTATATAAGCTACAAATGACAATTTTATTTTCAAGAAGGGGGTCTCATTTAATGGTCGCGGATAGAGTTGCAGTCTTGTAATGCAGAGATATACATTTTTGCTGAGGTTGTGATTACGGCGTAGTCTACACTTAATGCTGTCCGTAGATTGATCAAACTTCATGATACCTTCTGTTTTTCTTTCTATTGATCGGTGATATATTACAATTTGATGCTGCAAAATTAAATTCAGTAACTGATTAGTATGATGTAAAGTTCCACTAGTATCATACACTGCAATGTCAGTCTTGGTCAACTGGATGGTGTTCCAGGGGCACAATTTTAATTAATTTCCTAATTATAGGAACCAAAAACTTTGTGGCATAGATGTTTTAAATACAGATTAGTGAGAGCATTGCATACATTCATTGAAACTAACCTGGTGGATCTAAGTGGAAACATGAACTACATCTATTGTTTGTCACAATACTGTTAGCTTAATGTAGAACCACGGAGGTGAAACATAAAAGTTATCAATCATATCATTAAGCTATAATTTACTAAACCTTAGCTTCTACTCCAAATTAGTTCTCAATTCTATCTAATGATCAGTTTATGACCTTTTGTGTAGATCATGCTGTGGGGTTCATGCCGTGAAGAACTAAAGAAGGTTAAGCATGTTGTTCAGTTTGCAGTTTTTGCTGCATATCACTTATCCCTTGAGACATCATTCCTTGCTGATGAGGGTGCAAGTCTTCCTAAGATGAAACTGAAAAGCTCCATTTCTGAACCAGAGAGCATGACGGCTGATAATTCTGTTTCACTTACCTTTCCAACCGATTCCTGTTCTGAAGCCAAAATCTCTACTTGCGATGATGGGTACATTGGACTAGAGCCAGAACATACAAAGCCACTATTTTTATCTCGGAAACTTGAGGTCTGTAGTAGTCCTTTATCTCATGGTTTGGTAGATAGTTGTTTGGAGAATGCACACTTTGATGCATGTCATGATAAATTTACATCTAACGTGGGAAATGACTCATTTGGATCATTTGGTGAGTTTGAGATTCCAAATGTATATAAAACGTCTGCTGTCAGTAAAAACCTTGTGCATTCAGAATTGTATGATAGTTTGAATCAAGAGCAAGGAAAGCATGTCAGTTCTTGTGAATTTACAAGACCTGAGAGGTTTGATGAAGGAGAAGGATCTAGTGAATACTTCTCAGCCACTGAAACTCACCAGAGCATATTGGTATCATTTTCAAGCCGCTATGTACCAAAAGGTACTGTTTGTGAACGTTCTCGGTTGTTGCGTATAAAGTTCTATGGATCATTTGACAAGCCACTTGGAAGATATCTTCGAGATGACCTATTTGATCAGGTAATTCATCATTGTTTTCTCTTCACTAACATAAAGCTAAAGCCGACATAACAATCTCATGTAATGGTAACATTTTCTTTCACCAGACATCGTACTGTAGGTCTTGTAAGGAACCAGCTGAAGCACATGTACTTTGCTACACCCACCAGCAGGGAAATCTGACAATCAATGTTAGATCTCTTGCCTCTGCGACACCTCCTCTGCCTGGGGAGCGGGATGGGAAGATATGGATGTGGCACCGATGCCTTAGGTGTAATCATGTTGATGGAGTTCCACCAGCTACCCGCAGAGTGGTCATGTCAGATGCTGCTTGGGGACTTTCATTTGGGAAATTTTTGGAGCTGAGCTTTTCTAATCATGCAACTGCCAATCGTCTGGCACCCTGTGGTCATTCATTGCAGAGGGATTGCCTTCGATTCTATGGGTAACTGCTATTCTTATTGAAATATAGTCTTTAGCTTTTGTGGACACTATGGGTGATCATTAAAATTTCTATCTAGCAGGTTTGGGAGTATGGTTGCGTTCTTCCGATATTCCCCAATTGATATTCTGGATGTTCATTTGCCACCATCAGTGCTTGAATTCAATGGTCAGGGCCAGCAAAAGTGGATCAGAGAAGAGGCAGTAGAGGTTCTTTATTTTGCTTGCTTATTGCCTTATTATGTTTTGATATTGATTGCGTAAGAAATCTTGCAATCAATAGATGTTTTCAAATGCACTTTGCTTTTCTAAATCTTCTCTTCTTCCTTACAGCTTTTGGACAAAGTGGAGACTTTCTATTCAGAAATATCTGCTATACTAGACAACTTGGAACAGGAGAATAAATCTTTTGATTCTGAATTACCAGATGCAAACCAGTTGCAGAATCACCTTATGAATCTGAGAGATCAACTTAGAAAAGAAAGAAGTGATTATCATGTAAGTAGCATTGTTGTTCTTGTTCTGGTGGAACAATCTAGGATGGCTATTCTGTAATCTGTTTAAAGTTGCAAATGCTATAGTTGCAAATCTTCTGATCAGTCTATATGTGTATAGAGCCTGCTACAACACGCTGTTGGAGAGTGTCCACCATCTGATCAAGCAGCTGTGGACATTTTAGAACTTAATCGTTTGAGACAGGCTCTTTTAATTGGGTCATATGATTGGAACCGTCAGCTTTATTTATTAGATTCTCTCCTTAAGACAAAATTTACTGTCAAGGTCAAACAAGGGGATGCATCTCCTGCTGAGCTTCAAAGGTTGAGGAGTGATGTATTTTGCAAGGATGGCCAGCTTGAGCCTTGCCAAGAAAATGACATTTCTGGCTATTATAAACCACAGGTGTGTATTGGTAATCACTTAACATCAGAACAGATTGAGACTAGTATGTCCTTGGAAAGTTTTGTTCCTGAAGATTCAATATGCGAGGACAGAGCGGGGGAAGTCCGTTCAGACGGCGAGCTTAATTCAAACAAGAACTCTTGTAGTAGCCTCCCCCCCAGTGCTTCCAATCTGTCTGAGAGGATGGATTCTGCATGGACAGGTACTGAACAATTTGCAGCTGACATTGCACCTTTATTTGCATCTCAAGCTGATGGATCTAGGCCGAGGTTGGTCAATCAAACAAGTCTCTCCGATTATTCTCCCTTCAAAAGGACAATGGCACCAATTAGGGTTCATTCTTTCGACTCTGCCTTGATAATCCAAGAAAGAATCCCTAGAGGTTTCCTGTCTTCATCGTTGAATTTGGCAACACCAAGATCATTTCATGCATCTGGAGATTACAGGAGTATGGTGAGAGATCGTACATCAATCATGATGGAGACTTTCTCCCAGAAATTGCCTATAGAGGCACAAAAGCTGAATTTAGAACCTGGTGCTACTCCCTCATTTATCTCAGCTTCTCATATGGCTGGGGGTGCTCGATTGCTGCTTCCTCAGAGGGGTTGTAATGATATAGTAATTGGTGTCTATGACGATGATCCTGCCAGTGTAGTGTCTTATGCCCTTAGTTCCAAGGAGTATGAGGATTGGGTCACTGATAAGTCAAATGAGAATGAAGGAATCTGGGGTGGAAGTGAAAGATGCAAGGAAGATTCAACATCTTCCAATTTTTCAAGTTTGCAATCTTTTGGTGCTGTGAACTTGGATTATATCCATTATGGAAGTTATGGATCTGAAGATCTATCTTCATCGGCTGGTACCCTGTTTATGGATTCCAAAAGATCCCCTCATTTAACAGTTTCTTTTGGTGATGATTCTTCACTGGCAGGGGGCAAAGTCAAGTTTTCTGTCACTTGTTATTTTGCTAAGCAGTTTGATTCTCTTAGGAAGAAATGCTGCCCTAGTGATGTAGATTTTGTTCGCTCCCTTAGTCGCTGTCAGAGGTGGAGTGCCCAAGGAGGAAAAAGCAATGTGTATTTTGCCAGATCATTGGATGAGAGATTCATTATAAAACAAGTCAAAAAGACTGAGCTGGAATCATTTGAAGAATTTGCACCAGAATATTTCAAATATTTGACAGATTCTCTGAATTCAGGAAGTCCTACTTGTTTGGCAAAAGTTCTTGGTATTTATCAGGTTAGGCTCTCATCTGCCCTATTATGTTTATTGAACATCCGTGGATCAGTGAATGTGTGTGTTGGGAGCTAAATACATCAGTTCTTTCTGATTCTTATTTATCAATTTGATGGCAGGTTAGTGTAAAGCACTTGAAAGGTGGCAAAGAAACAAAAATGGATTTGATGGTAATGGAAAACCTTTTCTATAAGAGAAGTATTACGAGGATTTACGACCTTAAGGGTTCTGCTCGGTCCCGATATAATCCAGATACAACTGGGTCAAACAAGGTTTTGCTAGATTTGAATCTGGTGGAAGAGTTGTGCACAGAGCCAATATTTCTAGGAAGCAAGGCAAAGAGGAGTTTAGAAAGAGCCATATGGAATGATACATCTTTCTTGACGGTAAGCCCTACCTTCGGTGTCTCTATTAATTTTCTCTGGCTTCATTTACCTTTGCATCTATATTCTGTTCATTTTGGTGGTCTCATCCTGTACTGATTTTGACTGGTATGAAACCAGTGATGGCTTTTACTTTTTCATCTATATTTTGTTGATTTAGGTGTCAAAATTGGGCATTTTAATTCTAACTTGGCTTTTAATGACTGCAGTCTGTTGATGTTATGGACTACTCACTGCTTGTTGGAGTGGACGAAGAACGAAAAGAGCTGGTCTTAGGTATCATTGATTTTATGAGACAATACACATGGGACAAGCATTTGGAGACTTGGGTAAAGGCATCCGGAATACTTGGTGGTCCAAGAAATGCATCCCCAACAATCATATCACCAAAACAATACAAGAAAAGATTCAGAAAAGCAATGACTTCTTACTTTCTCACAGTTCCTGATCAATGGTCTTCATGAACCTTGAGTCACTGCATTCTTTTTCACTCAGAAGAGCCACATTTGTTGATTGATAAAAGCAGTAGAGAGATAGAGATGATAAAGTGGGAAGGAGTGTAATTCCATCCCCATTTCTTTTAATTTATTTATTTTTGGTAGGATCCTTTGTATGTACGCGGGCAAAGTTGCAAGGGCATAAAAGTTGTTCCTTGTTTCGGGAGGTCTTTGTACATCTTTTTATACATGTGCAAAAGCCAGTTCTTGTGAAGGCTCACTTTTGTCAATCAATGGTGTGATTAACTCAGAGCCAGGGAATTTGCAGAAGACAGTCGTAATTGCTTGAGCTAGGTTGACTAAAACTTGCTTAAACAGTAGTGTAACCGATTAGAAAAGAGGGGATGATCCTGTTTGTTTTGTTCTATTTTCAACTGCCTAATGAAAGCTAATCCACTCAATTTCCGAATTAATGTTTCCCCGTTTGTATGAAACAGGTAAAAGTAGAGATTCTTCCTTTAAATCTTAATATCTAAAATTCGTCCAGAACTTCGGTAACACCTACCCCGAAGTATACCCAACTTTTTTTGTTAACCGATTTGTCCTGACTTGAAACAAATCATAAGTTTTGTCAAACACAATCCATAAAATACACTTTAACGGCCGTGACAGATGGGGGAGAAAGCGGCAGAGACGTAGGCGGCGAACACAAGTGATGGCCACGCAGGCATACTGTTTATGTACAGTATTTCCACTTGAATAGGCACTTTTTAAAATGTATAGACCGAGGAGAAGTTCGGGATTTTACAATCACCCCTCCTTGTAAAAAATTTCATTATCGAAATTTAACTGAGAATACTTACTTGAAATAAATGAGAGTATAATGTACGCATTTGCTGCTCAGGCTTCCATGTAGCTTCCTCTATTATATGGTTTCTCTACAGTGCTTTAACCAACGGAATGGTCTTGTTATGCAAAACTTGTTTTCTCCAGTTGAGGACTTGTACTATTGTAGACAAATTCTATCAATAGTAGGTGGGTATCTCAACTCCTCCTAAATTCCATGACACAGAACTTGAACATATCTTGAAGTGTTTGAATAGTTCTCTCCGAGTGACCATTCGTCTGAGGGTAAAATGCAGTACTAAACTTCTAATCACGTCCCAAGGCTTTCTGTAAGTGTGCATCATAGAGCCTTACTATCTCATCCACATAAAGCTGGGCTAATTTATTTAAGGGGTAATTATTTATGATCGGAAGGAAATGTGTGAACTTTGTTAACATGTCCACGATCACTCATATAGTATCGTGTCCCCTCTGACTCCATGGAAGCGCTACTACGAAATCCATAGTAATCTTTTTGCACTTCCATTCTGGGACTGGGAGGGGCTGCATCATTCTTGCAAGTTTCTAATGTTCTGCTTTAATCTGTTGACATGTTAGACATTTAGCAACAATTTCTGCTATTTCTTTCTTCATTCATCTCCACCAATAATATTCCTTGAGGTGTGGTACATTTTTGTGCTACCTGGATGAATAACATAAGTTGAGGAGTGAGCTTCCTCTAAGATTTCTTTCTTCAGGTCCCCCACATCTGGTACGCCCAATCGTTGCCCCCTCTTCATAATACCATCTTTTTGGATTGTAAATTATACCTCTGCTTGTTCTCAACTTCATCAACTGACAATCTTATTTCTGTCTCTCTCTAGCCTGGTCTAACAAAATGGGGGCGAACGTGAAATGTAGTCACCAGTTCTCCTGAGTTTGCCATATTCAATCTAACTCCTAGCAATCTCATTTTCACTAAATGTGGAAGGTATATTGTCTTCAGTTGTTCTATTGAGCTGGTAGGTCTCTTGCTTAAGACATCAGCCACTATGTTGCCTTTTCCAGGGTGGTATTCCATCGTACAATTGTAATCTTTTATTAATTCCAACTATTTCCTCTGCCTCATGTTTAGTTCTTTTTGAGTGAACAAATATTGCAAACTCTTGTGATATGTGAGAATTTTATAAGGAACACTATAC
>JANSVB020000407.1:3095411-3105574 GCA_025504935.2 Erythroxylum haughtii
TCCCACACTAATCATCATAACCTCATCAATTCTTCCACAAACATGCCCAACAAATCAAACCATAGATTTCATGACATGAATGCCTCATAAATCATAGATAATGACCAATACATACCAATCAATACATCTAATAACCAATTTAGTCATTAAATGCATAATTAAAACTTAAAATAAAACTTACCTAATTAAAGTTTCCAACTCCAACTCTTAACTTCTTCACCTAACATCAACTTCTCCTCTTCACTCCACATGTACAATCACCATCATAATAAGGAAGTAGGAGGTTTAAGCTTGTAAAGAAAGCACTTAAGTTGGAGGATTTTCAAAAAATTTATGAAGAGGAAGAAGAGGAGGGTTTCGGTGGAGGAGAACTACACAAAAGCAAGGGAAATCTTTCATTTGTTGCAAATGGGTTTGAAAGAGCCGTGGGTGAATGGAATAAACAAGACCATTTAATGAGTTTGGGACACTTGTCATGCTAATGAGGAAAAGACAAATGAGGAAAAGACAAACTTAATAAATGATCTTTGCTAAAAATAATCCAAATAAATAAAAAATCAAATTGTCAAACCATTTTCAAATGTCTCAATTTCGGTTCCCACATAATGCACCCAATAGTCCAGTACCATTGGACAGAAATTTTCGATACCGAAAATCAACCGGTTCGCCACTTGGCGGTTTTTTCGGTCCGGAAATTTTCCCCGAAAAATTTCCTAAAATTTCTTTAAAATATAAAACACACAAATACTCACTCCAAATAATTTTTCAAATGCAATTACCACGTAATTCACAACCACATTCCATTTAGGCACAAATACCGGGAAATATCATGACTGCATGTACAGTCAAGTTCATGTGTAATTTCACTATACACGTGCAATGATATACATAAATGTTGCAACCCAATACTAAACACTCTCGGCTCCTTTCCAAATTACTATTTTACCCTTCCTATTGGGGGTGAGATGTTAAATATCAACTTAAGTTACCCGAGCGATTAACGGTACATTCTACTTTTCATGTAAGTTTCCTTAAACCATATGATGAGTATTCATTAGATCCAAATAGTAGTCAAGTAGAAAGAGCTCCACTAGTTATAAGGAAACAATTTGATGATCAAATTAAAAAGATTTTAGATCATCAAATGATGGGGCAATACAAGAAAAATCAGAGAACGAAGTTCTTTATTTAGTGGAAAAATAAACCAATCTTAGAGGCTACTACGTAAATGACTACCTTCAATTTGTTCTAATGAGGGCATCTAGTGAGAGTAGTTTGTTAACTTCTTAACATTGTAGGACCCTTTTTGTTAGCCATTAGTGAGCCTTGCCTAACTCCTAGCATGGATTAGGCATAAGGAAAGCATGCTAAAGGAACCAAAGCAACTTAACCAAATATGATCAACCATAATTCGAGTTTCAGTTAGCTTTGATAGACCATAGTGCATTGAACGACTTGGCTAGGACAAGTTGTACTTCCCTAAGATGTATTTGGTGGAACTAGGGCAAACTAAACCATAAGTGCGCATTAGTAGGATCATATGCAATTTGGCTCGGAACTTGGCTAACTTCACCTTTGAATGAAGATCGTTGGTGATGTGGCAAAATTAGTGGGATAAATCATCAAAGAAGTGGGAGGACATGGAGAAGAACATGGATAAGTTGTCTTATCTTCATTTATCACATGTTTCTTTTACTTAGAAGTTGGATAGTAGTAAGATATGTGATTCACCCACTAAACTAGCGTCTAAAGTGGTTAGAGATGTCAACCACCAACTAAGTTAATAACTTAGTGTCCTTGTGCCCACTTTCTTGTATGATTGCCTAACAAAACAAAAGCCTATAAATAACTCATTTAAGTAAAGACTTCATTTATTAAAGAAAGTTCCAGCTTTTGTATCCTTTGAATTAGTTGAGAGAAATATAAATGTTGTCAATTTTTCTATAAAACTATTACTATCCATTTTATTGTGTTGCCTTAGTGAATTTAGTGGTTTTACTTTAGCCTTTGTGAGAAACAACTTAAACACAAGAGAATTAGTAAGGTTGAATTTAATTGCGAAAGTTCAACTATTGTATTTAGACTTTGGTTCATTTTGTGTACAAACTTGAAGTTTTTTGCAAAATGTTTATGCCAACAAATAAGGCAATCAACCAAAATTATTTGTGATTTTTTCATTATTTTAAATCCTCCCCAAATTTTAGACTAAAATAAAATTAGGAACAGAAATTTTGATATTTTTAAATAATACTCAATTCACGTGTTCAAATTTTTTTAAAACACCTGATATTTCATGTGTGTAAATTTATTTAAAATATCGAATAGAAATTTGTTTTAAAATAATGTAGACATTTATTTATTAAATTATTAAAAATATAAAGTTTAACTAAAGAAGCATACGTGGAGTAGCAATAAAAGTATGAATCAAAAGTCACTGACACCACCTGTTGTCTATGGAGGACTGCCAAAAGGGATGAGGAGAAAAGGGGAGGAGTCGAGGAAATTCAGGAAAAGCTTGCTTTGGATGTGGCTGGTGTAGTGTTTATATATGTTTATGTTTATATTTATCACTTTAACAAATCATTTTTCTTAAATATAAAAATATAGTAGGATCAATTTAGCTAACTCTTCATGTTTGAATATTTAAAACCTGAAATTAATAAATTTAATCTTCAAATTATATATTTAAAAATTACAATTCATGCATTTAGTTGATTTTTTAAAAATAATTCTTACTAATATTAAAAATAGAATAAAATTTTATATTTATATAATTATTAGAGTATTAAGGAGTTAAAAATGTCATGTCATTCAAAGCATTGGTATTGTTTATTAACTTAAAATAATTAATTTGAATTCTTCACTAATAAGGATAAATATTATTCAGTGAACATTTTATTTAATTTAAACAAAATATTACCCAATATAATAATAAGTATATGATCAAGTGTTATTTCTAAAGATTCTCAATATAATTTTAGGTTATAATATGATTTATAAAACATTACATTAAATTTACGGGAGACAAACTATATAAAGATAAAAATTTCAAGAAATCAATATATAGTAGTAGATTTTAAATGAATTGTAACTTTGGACAATTTTAGTATTTTAAACCAAGTCATTATTTTAATTCTAAATGAACTATTTAAATTATTGCAACAGATAGTAAAGGATGAAAATGTAGACAAAGACCCAGCAAGGTATCAAAACATTTCTTCATTCTAGTTCAGAAAACAAAAAGATTTTACATGTTGTCTCTCACTAGCTGAGCTCTTTCAAAATCCTTATAACGCATCTCCAAGCTCCTTTGCTCTATGTACAATAAAGACGTACGACACATAAAATGGAGCTTTTATCCAATAGATGCTCGGAAATTGAAGGCTGATGCAGAGTCCATGTAATCAACAGACCGATACCTCCTACTCCAACACTGAGATCTTATTTAAAAGGTGATCAATTTTTTTTTTTTTTCCCCATAAAGTCTTGTCTTTGAAAGGTAACAAGAGTCATATGTTGTACGGAGCGACCATATGGCACTTGGTTTGAGCAGAATCTACTGTCAATAGGTAGCCACTGCTATTTGCATCTCCCTCTCACCAACTGGCAGGAAACTGACTCGCTTCTTCACAAACCAAAAAGAAACAGTTGTAATTGACTGTCTCTAACATGGGGATCTATTAAGACATTCAAGTTTACTGGTTTTCAGCTCTGTCGATTGAAATTAATAGTACACAGACAGGAGCTTTACTAAGTCTAGGTTCAGTTATATCATGCCTAGAAGATAAGCAGCATGTGGTTAGCATCCTTAATGATCAGTGCTTAACAATAAGCATATAACCTTTCTGCATCAAATGCTAGCTTACAACTCAGAATTCAATTATATATCTGAGCAAGATAAGCAACACGTGGTTAAGATCCGTAATAAGTGCTTAAATATAAACACATAACATGCACTGCCTTGCAGGATAACTTACCAGTCAAAATTCATGCAATAATTACTAATAAGTATTTCTTGATTAAGAAGAGAAGGCAATGTTTTTATCGAATTGGAGTTAATCAATAGTCTATGCGATGTACGGAGAAGGAATCTGAATGAATAAGAATGGTATGCTATTAAGTTCCTTTATTTTTATTACTAATTAAAACAAATTGAGATACTAAACAAATTAATGTTTCTTAAGATGTATCGACTGTGCTATCAACACCATCACAATTTATGAGAAGATCCTGGTCAATCCCACCAATTAATACAAGCTAGCATCTCTTGCTTGAATAGAGACGAAGAAATGGCCTATAATAAGCTAACTTCTAGTTAGAGAGAGAGAGAGAAGCTCAACAGGGCATTAATTAATTGACAAAAAGATCAGGCAGTTTCAAAGTTTTGGACTTTGGATGGTATTGACTACGAATGTAGCCTTCATGTATTCGACAATCATGGAAGCCTAATGTCTAACTAGTTCTGCGGTTAGTTCCAAAATTTATGAACCCAAAAGATCAGAAAAGATTGACAATAGACCTCGGTCATAGTTTGTGAGGTCCTAAATCAAGAGCGTACTCAAATATGCTAACTCAAATTGATGTGCCATAATGTTCACAAGCATTTATTCAAACTATTTGTACATGTGTTAAATATAAATTTAGAATTTTTGAATTACTATCAATGCATAAGACTCTCCGTTTTACGAAAGTTTAGAGAAGATCATAGTATACGCAGTCTTCTCTTTTATCTTTTAAATTTGAAAAGATGGAGTTAAGAAACTATCACTTATATTACACCCATTTGTTTTCTCCTAGCCCGGAATGTTGATGGCCAATTGTTGCCGAAGTTAATTGCCAAAAAAAAAGGAAAAAGAAATTCACACAGCTAACTGAAATTCTGTCAACATTACTTTTCTAACTAGTGCCCTTTCTGAAAATGAATCAGAATATCGAATATTACTGGACCTTTGTTGAGAAGTGCTGAAATTATAAGATGCACCACATAGCATAAAGCCATCATGAGATTTCTTCGAAAACCTCAATCCATAGCATATATTGGATCGCTCAGAATATCTATTAATCTTAAGTTCTTGGTCACCTACTAGCTGAGCTAAATGTCTATACTACCTTCCCTTAGTCTACTTCGATTTCTTTTAGTAAAATAGAAATCCACACTAGGTAATTGCTATAAGAGCACGTTGATTGTACCAACCAAAAAAAGTCTCAACTCCTATATGCTTTCTTTAATCTAATAAGTACCAGGAATCATGCCTTAAAAACAGGATTTGAAGTTCGAAGAAATAGACAAGGAACTTACCTCACGTGATTTGCTGCTACCTTCGCCAACTCTACCATGGTCAGGTGTCCGAGGAACTTGTTGCCTCATCATGAACATACCCTCTATTCCATGTAAGCCATTGCCATTAGCTTTGTCGGTGTTTGCCATGCAAAGATCCACAATCTTAGCAGCTGCTTCATCTCCATCTTTGCTTTCTTGCATCAACTTCTCAACCTCTGCCTTAGATAACCTCATTTTGATCCTCACCGCCCCACTCTCCAATTCATTCCTCGATTCCTCATGCACGTTGCTTTTGGGCTTCAATATCGAAAGATCGGACGCTGATCTTCGAGACAACATTAGGCTCTCGAGCCTGTCTTTAGCACTCATGTTAATCCCCGACCTAACCCTTCTTGGAACTGTCTCTGTTGGTGCCTCTGGCAACTGTACTAAGAAGTAAAGCCTCTTTGGCACAAGATTTTGTTGTGGTTCTAAGGGCTTTGCCCTAATGCCATAATGCTTAACAGCTTCGGATTCTAGTAGAACATGGCCAGGGAAGTCCTTAATCACCTCGGCAGCTTTCACCGGCGTCTTTAACTTGAGAGTTTCGCCGTTAATCTTCATAACTTTGGTAGTTTTTTTTCCTCCTAAACTGTTGCCCATGCTTACTGTATAACTCTTCGGTCTATAGTTATGGCTTCTCTTTTGATCTCAAAAAGAACAAAAGAGTGTGCCTTGTAAGTTGTTATAAACGCAAAAAACATAAAGCTCGCAAGTACATGGGTGGTGTAATTTAAAGGGAAAAGACGACATAATTTGAGGGTAGTTGTAAAATTTGCGAATATTGGTCAATATTGAAGGCAGTTCTCAACTTGGTGAATTGTTTGACAAAAAGAAAAAAGAACATATCCTTTCGCTTTCGTTCCAAGCTAAACCTAACCTGGTATCCTTTTACTTTTGTATGCTGTTTTTAAACACCGTTCTCCAACAACCGCATGTCTTATATTCAACATACTGATCCCGAAATCTTGTCTTAGAGCTCCAAAATGCCGTGATCGGTGGAAGATATGAATACGTAATCAATTTCTGTTTTCAACTTTTTTTAATGATCATTAACGATAATCACGGTGGAGGGGTCCAAATGATCTTGTTTGGTTTGAACTCTTTCATATGTGAATTTTGACTAGGTAATTATGTCACTGGATGAAATTGATGGCAATTAAAAGTGTTCGACTTGTTTCTCAAAAAAAAAACTCAATACATTTAAGCGTAAAATTTGTTAACTGTTAAATTTTTTTAGTTTAGTTTTTAATTTTATAGTTTGATTTATTTTAATAATTTTTATTATTAAAAATAGATTAATTTATTAATTAATCAATAAATTCTTATCAATTAATAAATTTTTATAAATCAAATAATTCTTATTTAACAATATTTTTTAATTAATCTTTAAATTCTTGTATAGGTATGGACAAATCTCTTCAGTCATATTTTAAATTCTTTAATTTTATAATTATTTAATATTAATTATATTTTAAATTTTAAATCTCTTATCTTACTAATTTAATTTCTAGTTCGATTTTTTAAAATATTGAAAAATATCTAAAAAGAGAATATTTGTTCAAGTGTTATTGAAATAATTTAGTTTGAGATTTGATCATAAGTAACTTGTCTTTATTATTATTATTGAACAACTATCTGTCTCTATTATTTATAATTAATTAAGAATAAAATAATATTATTTAATGACCCACAATTCAAAGTTGGTCATAATTTACAGACTATATTATTATTTTTTAAAATGATAAAAATTTTGAAAGATTATTATTATTATTATTATTATTATTATTATTATTATTATTATTAAAGGATAGGAGATTTTCTCCGATTAAGAGAGATTCAATTTTCATCATGTTTGAAAGTTGGTGAAATTGATGAGAAGTATATGATTAAACACTTGACCCTTCTTTGTTGACTGTTAACGTCCATGTGGAGTAGAACTATATATGTTTAACTTTCCTCTTAACTTCCTTTCATGTTTGTCCTTTATTGGATTGATAGGCAATAAATTCGTCTAATTTAGTTTAAACTCGTGATCAACTATCTTGAAACTAGAAGTTGAGTGTGAACATAGAAAGTTCAAAATCTAACATGATAGTCAGCTCAACTATATATGTTTAACCTCAGGACGCAGATGAGTTGGTAAAAGATTTTCTTGACTTAAATAAGGTCGTAGGTTCAAACCCCCCTTATATATGCAACCATTTAAAACTTGGAGCCAGAGCTTTACCTCCTGCAAAAAACCTATTCGACTCAAGCGGGGATTAGTCTAGGTATGAATGACTTAAAGATGTCTTTCTATAGTTGAGACCCACACACTTCATGGCAACAACAAAAAACTTTCCTTTTAACTTCCTTTCATGTTTGTCCTTTATTGGATTGAAAGGCAATATAGCCTAATTTAGTTTAAACTCGTGATCAACTATCTTGAAACTAGAGGCTGAGTGTGAACATAGAAAGTTCAAAACCTAATATGATAGTCGGCTCATCAACTTGGAAGTTGGTTCTCATTGACTGATAAAGTATATTTGAAACTGCCCTTGTAAGGAAGTTTTAGACACTGCATTTGAACGCGTCAACAGTTACTGACAACAATTTCTTAATATGATTATCCACGTCTCTTCTTTAATTCCCACGTTCCGTCGAGGCCCACTTTTGTGGCCCGATTACGGCACAAGTAGTCCCTTTAAGCAGTTTGGAAGTTCTCAAGTACAAGTCACGTCAAAATATGAAGACGAGGAGCTAGGATTTTGTACTGATTTATTACAATTGCAATATAAATTATTAAATAATTCAGATAACAAATTAAATTAAATTAAGCTTATTTATATTATGTCAATTTGAATTGAATGATTTCAATTGGTTTAAATATTTTAAAAATAAAAACTAGTTTAATAATATTCAACTTTTTAAAGATTGAATGCAATATTTACGATGTCTTTAAAAAACATATGAAATTTGCAATTGTTTTGACTCAATTTCGAAGAGTTACCTAAGAAACCTTTTTTTTCAAAGCTTTACTTAAGAAACTTTTTTCAACCAAAAAAGGACCTAACTATAAAAAAGTAATAATATAACTATAAGTTTAATAGTAAATACATATCATAAAAATTATTATTAAAGAAAATATTAATTAGCTAAATTTGTAGCAAGTACACTATAAATTATAGTTTAAGGTTTTTTTTAAACTCCTTATGCATTGTTGCTATAGGTTTAGGTTAATTTATTTTATATTAATTAAAATTTTGGTGAATAAATATAAAATAGCTTAAGAAGAAAAAGTTCTTAGAAAAATAAAAAAGAAAAGGTAAAAATATTTTAACAAGTCGTTATTGGAAAACTTCTCTAAATTATTTGAAAGCTTCATATTAGTTTCTTTAGTTTGAGAGTTTCTTTATTTTTTTCAAAAATTTTAGTGAATTATAACAAAGTTCTCTAAAAATCTCAATTTCATGTTATTTATTGCTTCTATACTTAACTGAACAATAAAGTCTTGTTATTCAGTTATTGTATATTATGACTGTCTTGCGAAGTTAAAGAACCACAAACAAACAAAGTTTAGAAGAAAGAAGGTCATTATCTTTCCTCTTCATACAAACAATATAGCATCTCACTCTCACAGGACACATATCCAACATTATGAAAGATATTCGAGTACGTACCCTACAAGGGTGGCATGCTAGAGCAATCACGATACTAACTTAATCATGGCATCATTATTTAATTTGTAAAAGTCATAATATTTAAAAACTCAATTCCTCATTTTCATTTCATAAAATCGAAGCTTTACAAAAACATCCATATATGTACATTATCAAAAACTAATCAGAGTTTACATCTCTATATACAGAACATGCTACATACATGAGTAATTATACAAAAATTTTATCTAGATCCTTCAGTCTCAGTTAACTGACCTTTTAGTCATTTCTTCTATCCAAAAGTATAAGAACTATGCTTCTTCCAGAGTTTCTCTGTCACCAGTATCCTCTCTCGAACCTGAAATTCAATGTTGCAATTTTGATGAGTTTTTTGAATTCATTGAGTTTACCATCTTTGATGGTTCATTCATATCACATAACACACAATTCATGCAATCACATAATTCATGTTTCAAGTTCACAACAATTCATATCATCATATAACACACATCTTTTCACCAATAATCGTATAACATCACATAACACTTTGTTCACTTATTTCACATTTCACATTCAGAGCAATCAAATGGTCCATTTCGATCATTTAAAACATACATATCAATTATAAATGCAATGCACATGAGACTCACTTCTAATTATTACTATGTTGTGATCGAATGTCTTTTTACTGGCCCATATCCCTTGTGGATACCAAGCTTGTTTCAGATATTGTCTCATATCCCTTAGTGGATACCAGGTACATTAACAATTGAGCTAGAGACTCTTACCATATTCTAAACTTTAAGCACTTTTTCGGTGGCTACTTCGATCACAATATCCTTTATGTTGTCATGCATTCATGTAATGAAATGCATCATATTCACATATATTCAATCAATCACTTGATTTTAGTTTCACATTCACATTCACATTTATCATCAGACCTTGGTTCAACATTCAACAATAATGTTGAGTATCATTTATTTCGTCAAATTCACGAACAAGGAGTACTTTCAATATATTACTCATGCATCAAACACCTCAGACATTCAATGTCCAGAATCAACACAAACACATTCACATAATAATTTAATACAGAATTTAAAACAAACTGTAGCATCCCACTCCCGCACCTTTATTCCTAACTCGTTGAAGAGAGTTAAATCCTTGTCTTTGAGGTTGAGGAAAGAAGGAGTCTAAAG
>JANSVB020000407.1:3192769-3204074 GCA_025504935.2 Erythroxylum haughtii
AGATTTGAACCTTTCAAATTCCTTCTTACTCCCACTACTTATCTTGAGAACCATTCTCCTATAAGTATACATTGAATTAAACAATTTGTTCAATGTATCTATAAGATTATATCTAACCTTTTGGATATCTCATAAACTTTTAGTACCCTATTTAGTTTTAGTGGATAATACATGATTCATCTAAGCATCACATCCTAAAATCATTAAGTTTAACTCTTTTAAAGACAACGTTTTATGTCTAATATGAAATCTTACTAATTGTTTCAATTGGAAATATTAAAAGTAAGTAATTTTGCTAGGCATAGCTATAGGAAAAACATTATTGCATTATACAATATCTCATATTGTATTTTCCTCCTTACGTAAATCCATATTTTATGTAATTTTGATGTGAAGGTATTCACTAAAGAATCTCATTTCTAATAAATAACAAAAAATTTAAAGAAATTTTTTATTACATGCAAGCCTTACACAATATAAGAATGCATTTTAGATTAAGATGTTTTATGATTATCATTCATATGGGAGATTATTTGATACTAAATAAATTGATTACCAGTGGATTCACACTTTAAAGACTATACTAGTTGGCCTATATTTGTGTTAAAGGGTGTAATTTTAAAAGATTACTAGCAAGAGACTATAGACATCAAAGCATATAGAGATAAGAGATACACCTTTTATTTATTGGGAGGAGATGAAGGGGCATAATATGAAAAGTTGTGAGGGTACTTCTTGGTAGTGATGGAATGCAATAGGGATTGTTGGCTATACATCAAATCTCCTTATGGTGTGTTTGACTTATAAAACAAGTGCCTTGGACAAAGAAAATCTAGGTTTATTAATGTTTGTACATTGATGGGTTTCATTTAAAGACAAGCTATAGTGACTGATGGCCATTATAAGGGATCCAAATGATAATATATTTCTATTGATTTGGAATCTTATACAAGTTGAGAACAAAGAGAGCTAAAAATGGTTTTTAGGAAGCTTATTGGATGATATTGGCAGTGAATGGTCATGGGTGTTCACAAAAATTTTCTTATTGTAAATTTCATATTCTCCATGTTTCGTATTGACCTTATATTTATCATATGATACAAGGTCTACAAGAATTGTTTGGGCATAAATACACATATTTGGACCATTGTTATTACTTTATGCATTTGTAGGTCAATTTACAAAGCAAGTATAAAGTGTTAGCCATCTAGAAGGACTAGATCTGGAGTATTGCTTCAGATTGAACACAACAAGGTTGTAAGTGATAAAAGTATAACATTCTGTTTCCATACTAAGGGTTAGAACCCTAGATTTGTGTAATTGAGGAATGGCAATGAGAGATGAGAAAATTGCATTTTATGTTCATGCATAATGTTAGCATATACACATGTAAATTTGATTATTGCGCATATTAAAATGATTATGCATGCATTTATTGACATTTTCGAGTATAATTGATCTATAAATGTGATTATATTTGGAATTGTTAATTGTGTGTGTTAAGAATTGATTTGGAAAGTATATTTATTGACTCAAAATTTTTAGTGAAAATTTGAAAATTTCTAAAATTTTGGATATTTTTGGACTAGAAAAAATGATAAGTGGTAGAAGAATTGATGAATAGTAGTAGACATAAGAGTCGAATGGCAATAAAAATAAAAATTAGTGTTCAAAAAAAGTGAATTCTCTTTGTTATATCAAGAAATTATTTAATGAAAACAACATTTTAATTTGGGCTAAAAATGCATTTTGAACCTTAACATTTGCAACAAAATATAGAAAAGACCCTAACGTTTCGAAGCGTTCAAATTAAACCCAACGTTTTCTTATATTGAAAGTAGACTCCAAGTAGATGTTAAATTTAACGAGGTTAACTCTCTGTTAATTAAATAACATATCGATGATAATGTAGGATTATTTTATTTAAAATAAAATTGGGCCTCACTGTCACATGCCAAATGAGTCTCATAATCTAAAATATAAATATCGACCCCATTGCCAGAAGACAAGTGGGACCTATTGAAATGTATAAATAGTGGCTGCTGTCAAGCAACTATGGGATCTACTTTTTTTTAATTTAAATAATATAAAAATGATGTCATATGATAGAGAGTTAACTCTGTCACATATTTTGTTCATTTATGGTCTATTCTAAATATTGAAAAAAATTAAAATTTAATTTAAACGCTTTAAAATATTAAAGTTCAAGTTATATTCTATTATATTATAAATGTTGAAGTTCAAAATATACTTTTGGCCTTTTAATTTGTGTGTTACAAGTATTTGGAAAAAATTTAAGCTAAATAAAAGTTTTGAAGATTGAATACTAAATTAAAAAAATTAGTAGTGTTTAAATTTATTGTTCTTTATTTTTGTTCTCTATCATGTACCAATTGTTTTATTTATATTCTCATATTTTTTATTAAAAAAAACAATAACTGAAACATGTGGAGTTAAACATAATGATTTGATTGAGATTATTCCAGACAATACAAAGATAAACGGTTTTACTAGAATACGAATGTTTTAACCTAATTAAATGTAGGACTAATTGCAGACTTGCAGTCTGAGGCCTTCAATCTTTATGGAAGTTAGACTTTAACAAACAAAAGTAGACCCAAGGTCCAAATATAAAGCTCGGTCATGATGAGGATAAGAGTGGTATGGACTAATCCTTGGGCGGGTTCAAGTTGCCATCTCCAGAGATGAATTTCACTGTAGTAATAAGGAGAATTAATGAAGTCGAAGCCTTGGACAATGGATCATTCTTCTCTTTTTAACCTCTGCAACAACACCGCCCTCTGAAAAAGGAAAGATGGACTTTAATGAGTGGGAGAGGAATACATAAATAAATGTCAATTGGTTGCTTTTTGCCGATTCTTTCTTCTGGTGGATTGTATAGCTTTACATCAAAAGCTCTATTTTGATGCTGCTTCATGCCACTTTAGTGAAAGACACTACAACTTATCAAATTCTACTGTTCATTTCCTTTCGGCCAGCCACGTGAATATAACGCATAATAATGCGCCGGTGTTTTAAATCCATAACAAAATAAAGGCCACTAAACGTTGTTGATAGAAAAGTGGATGTGTTGGTATCTAATAAAATTTAAAGGCCCACTAAGATGAAAATAATTTGAAACTTTTGAAGTAAAAAAATTATACTCGATTCTTCAATGTAGTAATTGCTCATTAATATTTTAGCATGATTCATTTTATATTAGAACCAAATCTTTTCCAATGACACCAGAAAGTTATACTTGATGGATGGTTGACATTAGTTTTTTTTTTATAGTAGCATTTTATATTAGAAACAAATCTTTTACAATGACACCAGAAAGTTATACCTGATGGATGGTTGACATTAGTTTTTTTTTTAATAGTAGCAATTTCAGATGTTTCATTACTGAATTTTATATTCTATGTTGTTTACACCAATGAATGGAGAATGGTTCTTAACTTCATACTTCATGAGGTAAAATGTTAACCTTCATAATATTTCTGTACGGTCTAGTGTTCATATACTCAATAACTTTAACAGGCCTATTATATTTTTCTTGTTGTACTAATTGGATATAGAAAAATTTTAAAAATTGAGGGGTCTTATCACAATGAAAAAAGCCCTTCTCGATTTATTGATATAGCACAACACACGCAACACCACGTATCTTGATGATATATTCTCTGTGTGCTCAATATATATTATCATAATGATATAAATTATTATAATTAAAGTTTTTTTATTATATTAAAAACAATAGTTAACATGAATTTTATTTCATTTTATAATCATAACATTTACTTTAAAATTTATAAGAGGAACTATTAAATAATATACTCCAACTTTTAACTTAATTTACACTCAGTTCTTCGACATTATTACTGATCCAAGTGAAAGTTTGACTAAAGTTTTAGATAGCTTAGTGCGTAATAAAGTGCATCAAAGTTTCTCATCGAATATAAGAGCATAAAAAGTAGACTTTGATTTTGTCAAATTTAAGCTACTTCAATTAAAGAATATAATGTCTCGCTCTCTTAATTTGGAGCATCTTTGGCATCTTTTGCTTTCTGATGGCTGATGTTTAGACGATGGAATTTATTGGCGGTGCTTAACGAATACATTAACCTATACAAGTCTTCTTTCCTCTTTGTTATCTTGGTCTCTTGTCATATTCTAACGGTCCATCTTCGAATCTGACGACTGATATTCAGATGATGGAACTTATGGGCGGTGCTTAACGAATACATTAACTTACGCAAGTCTTCTTTCCTCTTTGTTGTCTGGGTCTCTTGTCATATTCTAACGCTCCATCTTCAAATATTAATGACAAGACATAAAAAAGATCTCTGTATTAACACAATTCACTGCCTTGTACAAATGCGCATACTTTTTACATCTGTATAAAATGAAGCACTAACATTGAACAATTTTTGGGCGCAGAAGAATGTTAGAGAAAGCTAAGTTAATGGACAAAGCACATCTGAACCTAGAAGGGTGCCAACGGGCTATTACACTAGGGACTAAGGTGCTAGGGATAGTACAAGCTAGGCTCCTGACTCTTTCATGTCACACAAAAGCTAATTGATTATCATGCACATAGCAACCTCTGATTGGTGAATGGATAAATCTTCATAAAAAGTAAAGGGGGCCGTAGCGAAGATACTTCCATGGCTCTGCTGCCTGATAACTTTTCCTTTTGACGAGTCAATGAGAGAAACTTTTGGTATACACGTGAAAAGATTTTTAATACGTAAGGATTTTGAACACAACAAGAGAGGAAATCTTCCCTGATATGATAATTCAATTTCAATCATGAAAATACCTTCAACTGTCCACTTGGACTACAATGGAAGAAAGTCCACTTAGACTAAAATGAAAGAAATTCCTTCTTATCATCAGTAAAACATTCTCTTCAAGATGTTCTTCCCAGCCATCTCTCAAACAGTACGTCCCTTATCAGGATCAAAGCAAATAAACGAGACGCTTCATCGCTAATAGCTTTATTTTTCCAGTTAATGTCTCACAAAGCAAGGTTGCGATGCTCTGGATATAATATTTGATTTTCTTTATATATGCTTAATATATAACTTAGCAGAATGAGCAAGAAATTATGAGTATTACATAGTGCATTCAGGGGAAGTATGTAGATTCTTTATTCGAACATGATTATGATTCAATATTAAAATATATTTGAAAAAGCTAACTTACCCAAATCCTCAAAACGTCATGTATGGTGATATAGCAGCCATCATCGATGGAAGGTATAATGTTCTACTACTGGTAAAGCAACCATTAGTAACATAATTGCAAGGAAAACCTTAGGCGGATAACTTTTCCAACATCAAGAAGTCAACCGGTAAGTGAAAGTTATGTAACCTTGAGATTATCTAATCAAAGATGTCTACTCAATGGAATACTAGTTTAATGATTTGTGCAAGACTAGGATGTAGTCGTTGGTATGTGCATACGACTACTCTCAGGTGTTTAAGTTAGTCCCCCCTTATATTGATTAAATGATGTTTTTATCATCCGAGTTTTTATTCATTCCTATCACCTTATGAGGTCTACCAATTACTCTCTAGGTGTTGAAGTCGATACATACAAGTACAACCACTTTAAAACAGCAAGATCTTGCTTCTGGCTATTACCGGGTAAGAGAAGGGACAAGAAAAATCATAATGTTATCTGCATAATTCAAAGACAACTGTAATCGAGTATTTTTAATGTTTTCTAAAGCAAGGAAGATACAATAGAGGAAAGTTTACTTGGAACGTGAACGTCTTGGAAGGCTAACGTAGATGGTGGTTAATCATGTAATTAAGTTAAGGAATCTTTCCATAATTGAGACTCTCTTGAAATATTTCGTGGTAGTCCAAAAAAAAAAGTTAACAGGGATTCTCCAGTCGTATAAGCAATCACACGTGTCGGATATCCAGATAGCTGAGACCACATTATTATATAATATATCTTTACTGTCAATGTCATCTTGTAGGATCACTAATATAATATTCATCCAAAGTATTATCATATTATGGACCCAGTTCATCAAATAAACAGACATTCCATTTCCACTATCACCAGCCTAATTCAATCTAACAAGACATCAAAATTATATATAAAAAAAGCTTTTGGGTTTGTTCTTCAATTACTCTTGGTTATGGATTAATTAAAATATACCACCTTCTTTTTTTCTGCGTCTTTCGGCAAATAACAACAGAAGTATGAGCTCATATAATCCAAGCATATCAAGTGCAAATCTGACAAATCCAATACATATTTAGATGATGTTCAATAAAGTGGCGGCCAATATCAAATTGAAAATGGATTGGAGAGTAGAATGTTGATCAATCAAATAAATCATGAAGATTGTCTCTCTTTTTGAAGAAACTTTACTCCTATAGTCCGACCTACCCACTATAGTTATTCTACCCCTTTTGTGGGACAAGATTTCATTGTATTCGTATGAATATTATATATATTTTTCTGTCAACTTAATTATCTTTAGCATCGAAATTGCCTGTCCACTGAACACTAAATACATATTATTTAACACAATATGTAATTATTTAAGACAACATGTTCTCCATATTGTTTTCACAATAAGGATATGGTTGAAATCAAGGACTAATGACTCCTTTCGCTGATTGTTACAAAAGGGTCTCTATGCGTCTCGTTGTCGCATTTCTACTAGTTCTTCGCTAGTGCATAGACACGATGACGTTTTGTTGAGTTCTCAATCATTAGTACCATCAGTCGGCAATTGCAAGTATGTGTCTCCGACGAGGAAAAAATGGAAGTCATAGTGATCATTTTACGTTTTTGTAAGTGATACAGTGTGCAAACTAACAATAATCACTACGAGTTTCCTTCTTTTTCTTTTTTTCAATATGTGAGTCATGTCAGTCTAAACTTGTGAAAGTATTATGAGATATAATCACAAATTGGTACATGAGTTTTACATTTATGGATTTTACATCCCACATCTCACTGCTAATCTGGATTAAAATTTTGCTATCATATAAATCTTAAAAGTAGTAAGTGATGTGTTTTTATTTTTAAAAATGGCATACGATCTGAATTACACCACTATTTAAGAAATTTTTTCAACTTTTTCTATTTAAAATATTAGTTGGAGAGGCTGGAATTTTTTTTCAAGAATATAACTTGAATTTTTATTATAATAGAATATCTTTGCATTTAAATCATACCTTAATGCTCACTTTGAAACAATCATCTTAACTCAAATAAGTATTGTATCAAATTTTAGTTACCAACATCTTAAAATTAAATTTATTTAAAAAGATCACCGTGATAATTTGGTTTAAGTAGGTAGTTCATTAGAATTAAATTTGAAGGCCTAAATAGTTGAATATGAAATCCATAATATAACCAATTTAATATGATCAAATATTACAATCCATATCAAATCACGTCAAACCTCTTAAGTTATATTGGAATAGTTTTTATAAGTATGTGACCATAGTGAATTGTAAGCACTTAAAATCTTAGGTTAACTATCAAAAAAAGCCTAAACTTTTGTCAATTTTTTATTATAACTTGAACTTTAAAAAGTAGCAATAAAATGTTCAAACTTTCAATTTTTCTCAATTGTAGCCCGAACTTCAAAAAGTAGCAATAAAATGCTCAAACTTTTAATTTTTTTCAGTTCTAGCCCTACGTTAGTATTTTCGTTAAGTTTGCTGATATAATTTGCCACGTGTTTTAGAAATCTTAACCATTAATACACGTCATCCAAAATTAACACATTAAATGAAGATTAATGAAATGTTTTCGTTTAATTATATAATTAAAAATGACATGGTTGTTTAAAAATGACCGAAATTAGATTACTCAGCCCCGACGACCTTATTCTTTGATTTCAATTTTTCCTTTCGTTTTCAGTTTGCTCTCTTGACACCCTCACCCTTCAATTTTCATATTACGCAGCTCCGACGCCTTTACACTAATGGCCAAGAAAACAAACTAGAAATGAAGAGCTTATGAGTGTAGTATGCTGTAATACGAGAGTAATTTGGGGCGTTAGAAGAACAAATAGAAAAACAAAGAGCTGAAGGCATTGGGAGAATAACAGATAACATCGGGTTAGAACTGCCTAAGTTGCAGATATACATAGTTAGAGAGAGTTACACAGTAGTCACATACGGTCATTTATGTTATGAACATGGGCGTGTACACAATATATTCTCACTCTTCACCTCTTTCTGCACTTGATTCTATAGACTTCACAGTTGATCCACACAGCCATATAAGTAAAGAACACAGGTGTGTACTATCTTACATGGTCTTATCTATCCAAAAAAGCTTGATTCAACCTAATTATGGGAAATACACATTATGATTCCACATCTACTTAAAAGGCATCCCAACCCAACAAGCTTACCAAAAAAATTATGCTTGCTTATGGGAACTACTTAAGTCAACATATCAACATCGTTAATGTTCATATGAATCTTATTCAATATCAATTGTTGCTTCTTAATTATGGATCTCAGCTAATAATATCTGACATATAAGTGTTTTGTGCATGAATGATATATAGTATTTTTGCTCAAGTCAATAGCATTTTGACTATCACAAAATATTATATAGTCTTCTTGTTTCACCACCAACTCTCGAAAGAATCTTTTCAACTAGAAAATCCCCTTACCAACTTCCACTGTAACTACATACTCTGCTTCAATCGTACATAAAAATACACAATTTTGTTGCTTGAATTGCCATGAAATGGCCCCCTGTAAACTTTAATAGAAAACCTGAAGAGCATTTTCTTTCTTCAAGATCTCCAACAGTATTTGGATCCATATATCCTTTTAGAATTGGCTCGTTATCACTAAAACACAAACTCTACTTTGACATACCTCTCAAGTATCTCAAAATTCATTTTATTACTTCTTAGTGAACCTTTCCTAAATTAAATAAGTATCTACATAGTAACCAAACAACTTGTGCAATATCTGGCCTTATATACACTATTACATACATAAGAGATCCTACTACACATAAGTATCGAACAAAAGACATATTCGATCGTTCTCTTTCTCTGTTAAGGGACATGCATGCTTACTCAGCTTGAAGTGAGGTGCAGTGGCGCACTAACTAGTTTGACATGCTTTATATTGATCCTTCCTAATACCCGTTCAATATATCCTTCCTGTATCAATCGAAGTTTCCTACTTTTATTATCTTGACTTATTTCCATGCTAAAATTTGCTTTGCAGTTTCTAAATATTTTATATCAAAATATTTAGACAAATCGTCCTTCAATTTTTGCATTCTTCCAATATCTTGACCCACAATTAGCAAATCATCAACATATAGAAGAGAAATAATGAAGTTCTCACATGTGAATTTCTTGAAATACATACAAGGATCGACATAAGTTTGCTTGTTACTATAACCCAATATAAAGCAGTCAAACTTCTAATACCACTACTTTAGAGTTTATTTAACTTATATATGCTTTTCTTCAACTTGCAAACAAGATTCTCCTTGCCTTTAGCTTTGAAACCTTCTAGTTGCTCCATGTATATGTCCTCTTCCAAATCTCTGTGCAAGGAGGTTGTTTTAATATCCAACTGCTCAAGTTTAAGATCCGAACAAGTAGTCAAACCCAATACTATTCGAATTGAGGTCATATTAACCATTATAAGAAGATTTTATCAAAATCTATATCCTTCTTTTGACTGGACCCTTTCACCACTAGCTTTACCTTATGCTTTTCTGCCTTATCACCATCTTTCTTTATATTGAAAACCTATTTATTTTTCAGTACTTTTTCTCCTTTTGGAAGCTTCCCAAGGTCACATATATCATTCTTTTTCAGAGAGTTCATCTTTTCCTACATGGCTGTGAGTTAAAGATCTTTGTCTTAACATAATGCAACCTCTTGAACATTCTCAAGCTCCCTTTCAGGAGTAACCAACAGATATTCTAAACTCGAATATCTTATAAAATACCTTTTCTCCCTTGTCGACCTTCAAAGCTATATATCATTAGCCGTTGGATCCAATTGCTCCCCCTGCTTATTATCCTTAATGATTTTACCTTTAGTATTATTTGGGTGTGGTTCTTGTAGCTCATCATTACTAGGTCGTATTTAATCACATACTTCATCTTCTTCACCTGTACATTCCTCAATAGTGGTAGAAATTAGAGAATAATTAACAGCATCATAAGATGAGCTGGTGTGAGTAACCTTATCTCCTCTTAGAAGATCAATACCTCTCTTGTGCTCTTAGAATACCAAATTCCTACTCCTGACCACTTTAAGCTTCTCTAGGTTGTAGAGTTTAAAGCCAAGCTAATCATCACAATAGCCAACAAAAGATACAAAGTATTGCCTTTGAGTAAAATTTCTATCTTTGTTATTTAGGAATGTGTTTAAATACCTTGCAGTTAAACACTCTTAGATGATGATATGTGAATCTTTACTTGTCTATGCTCTCTCCAAAATCTCAAAATTCAAGCAAATTCATAAAGCTTGATTGATTAAATAAATTGTAATTTTGATTGTTTTATCCTAAAATGTCTTCATCAACTTAGACATTCTAAGCATATATCAAACCTTCTCCACAGTTGTTTTGTTCATCCTCTCAGTAACACCATTATATCGTGGAGTCCTAGGTTTGGTTTTATCTGGTATAATGTTATGTGATATACAACAATCTTCAAACTCCTTGGAAATATACTCACTCCATTATCTATTCGCAGAAACTTCAGCTTCTTTTTAGCTTCTCTTTCTACTATGGTATTAAATTTCTGGAAAGTTTCAAAATTTTGAATCTTTGTTTTCAACATGTACTCCCAAGTCTTCTTTGAAGCATCATCAATAAATGTAATAAAATATGTGTTATCTTCTAAAGACTCCTCCTCAATTGGGCCACAAACATTTGAATGCACCATCTCCAATATCTCCATCTTCCTTATAGATCGTCTCTTGAAAAAGACTCTATGTTGCTTTCTTGTCAAGAAATGATCACAAGTATTAAGTGGTAGGATGTTCTTGATTGGGATAAGGGATTTACCAACTAGTAACTTTAATCATTTCTAACTTATATGCCTTAGCTGTCGATGACATAGATTTGGAGAAGCTTCCTCTTCAACTGTGTATACTTATTTTGTAACGCCCCACATTAGGGATTAGAATATTAAAGGAATTTCGTACGACTTATGTTTGTTATTTGCTTATTAACTATTGGCTTAAATTATGCATAAGTATTTTGGCATGCATTCATGGCATTTTTCGGGTTAATTGGTTTAATGAAACTTCGGAGTGATTTGGACA
>JANSVB020000407.1:3273165-3285502 GCA_025504935.2 Erythroxylum haughtii
ATGGGGAGCTCCAGTTCTGTTTGTGAAGAAGAAGGACGGGACTATGAGACTGTGCATCGATTATAGGCAGCTAAATCGGGTGACAGTGAAGAATAAGTATCCACTACCTAGGATCGATGACTTGTTTGATCAGTTGCAGCCTCAGTAAAACACAGAAGAAGTAAAACTCAAAAGGAACAAAACACAGAAGAAGATGACGTCACACAAAAGAAGATGATGTCATCACAGAGGAAGCAAAACGCAGACGATACAAAACACAGAAGGAGATAACGTCATCATAAAGAAAACCCAGAAGGAGATGATGTCATCACAGAAGAAGCAAAACATAGATGATAGCTAAAATACAGACGATATAAAACACAGAAGAAGATGACGTCATCACAAAGAAAACCCAGAAGGAGATGACGTCATCTAGAAAAAGTAAAACACAGATGATAGCCAAAACACAGACAATACAAAATGCAGAAGGAGATGACGTCATCACAAAAAAATTTAGAAGGAGATGACATCATCCCAGAAGAAGCAAAACATAGGCGATAGCCAAAACACAGAAGGAGATGACGTCATCACAAAGAAAACCTAGAAGGAGATGATGTCATCGTAAAAGAAGCAAAAAGACAGAAGATGCATCTCTTCTCTTGTACATCTTCCCTTAAAAGGACCCTGACTTTCAGCTCAGGCGTCTAAAATTTTCGTGCTAACTACCATTGGAAAGATGACAGAAAGATTTACAACTTACTATAAGACACCTTTACCTAAATCAGCTTAGGTTAACCCAGATTTTTCCCGAAGTCAGAAAGCGAAGTTTCCTTTATGAAACAAAAAAACTTTTAACGTACGAACTTGAGAGGGTCATGAATAAATATGCAAGCATCTTCCATTTGCATAAAAAGATATAAAAAATTTATAAAGCTTTAGTGGGCATTTCAAGCCGCAAATACATTAATACATCAAATCTCAAAATACAAAAAGATACATAATCCATAATTTACTCAAAATGCAACTAAAGCCTTGCTTTACAAAACTTGCTTCAAACATAAAATATTTAAACTAGGAGTGCTGCCTTGTCTCTTGACCTACACGAAATCCTGCTCATCACCTGACCGCCCGAAATGGTCGCCTATTACATGGCTCATTAACTTTACTAGGGTGGAGGTACCTATTATTCATCGGTGGTCCAGCTTATTATTGGGATATCGGGTAGAGATTCCCTTAGAACGATTTCAAAGAAGGCTTAGAGACCTACAACTTTGAGGAAGGCCCCGAGGTCAGATTCTACCTTTTGAAGGGGGTCATAAATGGAACAGAAGATAGGGAAGGCGAATGATATTCTTCTGCCTTTTCATTTTTTTATGTTTTTGCTTATGCCTTTTTACTTTTTCTGCCTTTTCATTTCTTCTGCCTTTTTGCTTCTGCCTTTTTGCTCCATCTGTCTTTCGCTTCTTCTGTTTTTTTTTTGTTTTTACTATCATTCGCCTTCCCCTATCTTCTGTTCCATTTATGACCCCTCCCTTCAGAAGGTATAATCCGACCTTAGGGTCTTCCTCAAAGTTGTAGGTCTCTAAGCCTTCTTTGAAATCATCCTAAGAGAATTTCGACCCGATATCCCAATTATCAGTTAAGCTATTTATCCCAAGGCTGTGTAAAATGATTAAGGTCAACGTTTGTTAGGAAATAGTAAAAGTAAGTCTTCCTAGTGGGGGCACGCCACCCTTACGGTACACACATCCAGATGTCCCTTAGGCCGTCGGACTTGTGACCCTTAAGAGCGGGGTATCTAACAGAGAGAATAACGTGAAATCCAAGAATTCAGCTACAAAACGTGAGGAAGAAGAAATCACGTATAGCTGTCTCGGATTTCAAATCATAGTTGTTCATGGTGTTGTTTATATACGTTAGTTGATAGCCGTTCACAGAGTTGGTTCTTTATAAATAATAAGATGATGTTGTCGTTATGTTTAGTTGAAACAAAAACTGAAGAGCTGAATGTTAAGTTCCTCTATGCCGTGTTCTGCTTAACATATTTAGGTTTTGTGTTGGTTCTTTATCATCCTTTCACGGTTTTCATATCTCTTTTTCATCCCGTCCTCGACATAACAACTTCAAAGACTTACTTGTAACAGATTTTACTTCCCTCCTCTCCGATGAGGTTCTGCTACTGGTTTTCTTAAAGATTCTGACATATTTTTCAATCTTTAGCCTTCGTTGCTACCGTTTGAATTACCTCATTTATGTGTGACGGAGAGAGTCGGAACTTGGGTATTGTAAAAATTTGCTGGATGTTATGTTAGGTACGAAGTTATACTAAAGACTAAAGACGATAATCGAGATAGAAAACAGAAATATGTTGGTTTTCTGTCGAAGAAAACATACTGTCAAAATTTAGAGAAACGATGTTTTTTTATTTCTGTAAAACCGTTGTGGTTTTTTTTATTTTTAGAAATAAAAAATCGTAACAGAGTAAGTCAAAAAGATGGAAAAAAAAAATAAACAACTAGCCCCTAAATAATCTATTGGCTATGTTTTTTTTCTCCAATTGTGATTTGGGATAACTCTTAATATTTGAGTGACAAATAAATATTTTTTGATTATGAGATCGTGCTCTAATGCTTCACATTTAAAATGGCTAATGAAAAGTACAAAGAAGAGGGCTAAAATTTCTCCACTCAAAACTCATGTCTAGGAATGGTGAGTTCCATACAGATTGAACTCTTTAGTTTAACAGCAGAAAAAAATGGTTATATCATAGCGTTCGATTTTGTAATTTTCTTATGTAATGAAAATGCAAGGGGAAAGGCATCTGGTGACAACTCTCAGATGCTTAGACCGTAGACGTGGGCCTGCTTTTCATACCCAAGAAATAAGGATAAGGGTGGCTTGTCCTCCAATTTTGTACCTTTTCATGGTCCAGGATTTGAATGATCTATTCAACTGTCAATCCGGTCAAAAGGTAACTTCAACTATAAGTAACTTCAATATATATATATATATATAAACAGAAAATGGGACACAAATTTTGGGCGTTTTCCACCAAGTCAGATTGTAACAAGGACAAGTATTATTTATGTATAAACTTTAAACTACTGATTATATATGTATCAATGCACTCTTCTTTAGAAAATCTTGTTGGGAAATTGGGTCATAGTAGTATAATTACAAAAAAAAATCATAGCACATAAATTATAATAAAATATGAATCATAATTAGTACCTTTTTTAATGTTTGATCATTTTCTTGTCGTATTCTCCGAATTGTTTTTAAAATCGGCTTATCTCAACTACTGTAACCATATAAATGTCTAACAATTAACGATATCTACAAAATAAATTAAGAGAACTCTGAAATTATTATAGAAAGAGTTAAGCAATGTGCGAGCTTTCTTAAAGTTTAAGTTTATTTATAATAGATTTTGAATATTATAGTAATTTAATTGAAAGTAAATTCTATTTTAAATTTAAATTTAATTATAAGTACAAATCATTCTAATTAAATATCAGTTATGCCCAAATAAAATCAAATATCTTATATTAATCCTTATTTATTAAATATTTCATATTTAATCGTAAAGTTTCTCAAACTTTACAATCAAGTCCAACTTGATTAAATATCTTTTCTTTCTTCAACTTGTTCTTTATGTGAGACCTATTAGATTTTCAAATATTTTGGTAATAGATATAAATTATAACCCTAAATTTTTATTTAGGATTAGATAAATTGAACTCTTTTAATTTATCTTTAATTCTTTAATTAAACAATTATATTCATAGATCAAGATTAGAGTCTAGCAGCACATCGTAATGATCCAAATATTTAGGAATGTTAAAGTAGTTTTGACTAATACTTTCGTACATAATTTTTTTTGTATAATTCAATCATTTAATCATAAAATGTTTCAATTAGACATAGAGTATAGAACTAATGTCTACCCTATTTTGAGCCCAATCATGATAGTTCTCTATCATTAATAATCGATTCAATTAATAACATTTGTAAACTATTTTACAAAGTGACATTCCACCTTGGTCAAGAATTTTTCGAATCAATATTAATCGAGAGCAATGGAATATTTTCTATAATTACTTTAAGATGATGAATTTTATATTGATCACTCAACTATTTTTATATAGTTCATCTTACATCTAATAATTACCAACTGAATTATCCTTGACTTGAACATGTCGTAAGTGGTATCAAAATATAGTAATCCATATACAAGATAACCTTGGAGATCTCAAGTTAAATGATCACTTATATAATCATTACAATAAAAAATTTCATAGATATACAAGCAATGTTCTAAATAGATTTCTCATATGAGGTTAATTCAGTGAACTTGTTTTCTAATAAGCATCCACATGTTTGTTTAAATATTCTATACTTTAATCTACGAGATCGAATACTTCCTCCATAAGGAAAGACATAACACACGTTAATCATTTTATATTATATTAATGTCTAGTCTCAATAGATCAATAATTAGGAATAAGTTACGAATAATATATGAATATAATATAAATATCATAATTATGATATCATTATAATTTCATTTGTAATGTATATTTATCTAATGAACTTTATCATATACATCTGAATATGTATAAAATAAAATAAAACGTTTATATTGTTTTGTCATCAACTAATTGACTATAGGGCAAAAACTAACAAATCTTAACCATAAAATTTTAATTAAAAAATCTCTACTATAAATCATAAGGAAAATCACACATTATTTCCTTTTTTTAAGACATTGAACTAGTATATCAAGATTTATATTAGTAGACGTTCTATCTCTCCACTAAAAGATGACCATCATTAATTTATCTACAAAAACAATGATTAATGTATCATCATATAAATGTTATTATAAGATTAGCTTTAAATTAATCACTTATAATATATGGAGACATTATATATAAGTAATCTTAGTAAGAACTCTAACTTATAGTCAATGTTTTTAATGTAATCAACAGTAAATAATTTTGGTATTTAACTTTTGATTGAGTCGCTTGATACTAAGCTTCTATTTTTAAGTTTATAGTTTCAAAAACGCAGTCAAAACTTAGGAACATGTTTGATGTGAATTGAAGCTTAATTTCATTATGTAACCGTGTATGTATTTATACACAGTTTGTACATCTTTTGAAATACAACTGATCCCATCTACTCATCTGGGTTTGTTATACTCAGCTGATCATATCATTTGATATACGCTATTGTTTGGTATGCTAGCTGGTTGTGATCAGGTAAGATCTCGTGCTTGTATCTGGTGATAATGCTTATCATCTAACAGCCCCTCACAAGCTCAGGGTGGATGCAAGAAACCCTGAGCTTGGACTTTAGATCCGAAAATCGAGTAATTGATAACGACTTGGTGAAGCTATCGGCAAGCTGGTCCTTGATACCACAATGCTGAACTAATAAGAAGCCAGACTTTACCTGCTCGTGAACAAGGTGAAAATCAACCTCCACGTGCTTTGTTCGTGCCTTAAACACGACGTTTGTGGGCGAAGAAAGTTGTCCCCACATTGTCACACCAAAGGATAGCCTGTTGAGTTACAGCAAGACCCAATTCCTTTTGCAACGACCTTAACCAAATGAGTTCTACCGTTGTGTTAGCAAGGGAGTGATATTCAGCCTCCGTAGACAAACAAGCCACAGTAGGTTGCTTCTTGGAAGACCAACTGATTAAATTCTTGCCTAAGTAAATAGCAAAATTGTCCATATAGCGCCTGTCATCCTGGCCACTAGCCCAGTCCGCATTAGTAAAAGCTTTCAATTGAGTAGTGTTTGATTTGGAAAATAGAAGACCATGATCAGTAATCGCCTTAATGTAGCGAAGCAACCTCTTGCAAGCTTCCCAGTGCACGGTCATCGGGGCAGTCATAAATTGGCACAACTTATTTACATAGAAGGAAATGTTAGGCCTCGTGAGACAGGCATATTGAAGAGAACCCACAGTGGTTTGATACAATTCTGGATTATCTAAAGGGTCTCCATCTGCCAACGTATATTTAGCTGTGCATGGCATTGGAGTGTTGACACCTTTGGCTCCATGCATATGAGTGCGATGAAGAAGACCAGTTAAATACTTCTTCTGAGATAAGAAAATATCAGGGCTCTTACGAATCACCTTAATACCCAATAAGTACGTGAGAGCACAAAGATCATGTTATTCAAATTCAGCTTTGATCTTAGCCACACATTCCTGAACATGTGGAGTATTACTACCTATGATGACGATATCATCAACATAAACTAACAAGTATAGCATCACACAATCCTGATTGTAAATAAATAAGGACGAATTAGTGTGAGAACCTGCAAAACCAATGCTTTCCAAGTACGTGCTCAAGCGATGAAACTAGGCTCTAGGTGCCTGTTTGAGGCCATAGATGGACTTACACAATTTGCAAACATAAGTGGGACAGCAAGTATCAATAAATCCCTGGGGTTATGCCATGTAGATTTCTTCCTCAAGAGTGCCATTAAGGAAAGCATTAGAGGTGTCTAGCTGAATGAGACATTGACCATTGCAAATAGCAATAGCAAGCACAGTGCGTATGGTAGTAGCTTTGATTACTGGACTAAAGGTGGCAGTATAGTCCACCCCTTCTTGCTGAGTATAATCTTTAGAAACTAATCGTGCCTTACAACGTTCAATTGAACCATTAGAATGACACTTGAGCTTGTATACCCATTTATTTCCAACAACATTAGCACCAGGCGGTCGAGGAACTAAATCCCAAGTACCATGTTTAATTAAAGCATTAATTTTGGTGCTCATAGCAGCCCGTCAGAGAGGAAGCTTTATTGCTTTAGAAAAACAAGATGGTTTAGAGAGAATAGGCGTGCTTAAGTAATCCAACAACAACACAACCACGTTGAGCCTTTTCTTTTTCGATAGGGACAAAGGACCATAACATGCTGACCTCTACGTGATGGCAATAAGCCAGTAGCAGTATTGGACATATCATGATTCCCACCGCATGAAGGAAATGGCCTACCAAGTGCACTAGATGTAGCACATAGGTCAATAGTGGCAATGGACACGCCACGTGCACCCCCTATGGGATGTTAACGAGGCAGCAAACATGTCACATGGGACAAAAATAGAAGTAGGCTCTTCATGTAAGCCAACTGGTGATGGCAATAGGCCAGGAGACGAGTCTAAGCAAGGATTAAGAGTTGAGGATCCCGGAACAGAGACCTGGCCAGAAGAAGGAGCAGAGAAAATATGATCCAATGATGAGGAAATAGGCAATGAAGAAGTGATTGTGAACTAAGATATGGGATCAGTAGTAGCCCGAACAAGAATGGGCGAAGAATGCTATTGATGCGATAACTCTTTATAAAGAAGACGAGCTTCATCAAACCATGCATGCCTGCCGATATAAATCCGATTGATATCAGGATCAAAACATAATATCCTTGATGGCAATGAGAGTAGCCTAAAAAGACGTAAACACTTGTCCGGAATTGAAACTTGAAGCGATTATAGGGACATAGTAATGGATAGACCGTGCAGCCAAAGATCTTAAGGAAACCATAATCAGGAGGAGTGCCAAACAACTTCTGAAATGGTCTGAGACCTGAAGGCACTGGTGTTGGAAGATGATTAATGAGATACATTGCTGCCAAGAAGGCATGAGACCAAAAACGAAAGGGAATGCCATAATAAGCTAATAACGACAACCCAATGTCAACAACATGGTGTATTTTTCATTCAACAACCCCATTCTGCTTATGGGTGTGAGGACAAGCAACGCGATGTTCAATTCCACATTAACGAAGATAATTGTTCGCAACTTGATACTCACCACCCCAATTAGAATGAAGAGCCTTTAAAGGCCATTGAAACATTCGTTCAACTAACTTGTGAAACTCAGTAAACACATGAACAACATCACTTTTCTGCCAAATGGGAAATAACCATATAAATTTAGTACAATCATCGATAAAAACAACAAAGCATTTTTCTCCATTGAATGCCAAATTGGGAAAAGTCCCACATACAACAGAATGGACCAAAGCTAATGGCTCAAGAGTTACTGTGCCAGTATAAGGAAGAGATAGACGACTCAACTTTCTTGAACAACACGAGAAACATTGTTGAGTGAGCGGTTTTATTTGTTGAACAAGGTAAATAAAATTGCTTGACAAGAGAAATAACTGAAGAATAAGTAGGATGCTCAAGACAAGCATGCCAATCTGCCAAAGTTGTTGTGGACGCCACAAAAGTTTAAGGTAAAAAACCATGCTGTACTTGAGTGAAACCAAGCAATTTGTATAAGCCATCCTCAACTAAGCCTCGCAACAGAACTCTCCTAGTTATCCGATCCTTCACAGTGAAATGATTATCATGAAGCTCAAAGAAACAATGATTGTCTTCCGCAAATTTATGAATGGAGACTCAATTACGTTTGATGGCAGGGACATATAAAATGTTATGCAAATATAATTATTTACCAACAGAATTCAAGGCAAGATGACTAACATGTTTAATAAGTAAACTGTAACCATTACCAACAGTGACAGTGTCTACCTTTATAGTCATCAGCAATGAGCACTCAAGACAGGAGTGATATGTTAATTAGCACCAGAGTCAGCTAGCCACTCCAAAGACAAAGTGTGAGTTGCTAGGCCAGTGGTTAAATTAGCTATGGAATGATCAGATTCTTTGGTGAAGCGATGATGACACCACTTAGCTTGATGAATGTTAAGACCACAGATCTGACATGGTGTCTTAAAATATTTCTTGTTAGACTTGTTATTCCGCTGTTGACCACTAGAGAACATTTTGGACTAAGTGTTCTTGTTAACACATTTGGATCTAGAATTGTCAAATCCAGAATTTCCAAAATTTGCCATATTAGCAACAGCCCTAGAGTAGTGTTTTGAGCTTTTCAGGAGAATGTCACGGGAGATTAATTGACTAGATAACTCGTGAAAATCAGCATGGTCTCCCTTGGATGATAAGACAGTCATAATTGGGTGTTACTCTGGAGGAAGAGAGCGAAAGATATTCGCATTAAACTCAGCTTTGTCCAAGGGCATACCAGCAACTACCTGCTGATCCCAAATATGTTTGGCTTCCTTCGAAAAATCTAGCATTGATTTTCCCTCTAGAGAAAGATCTTGCAACGCCAAGAGCAATTGGATCTATCTAGAATTGGACCCAGAACCAAAAGACTTCTTAAGTGCCTGCCAAGCATCATATGATGTCTCCACATCATTAACATAAGGAAAGATTTCTTCAGTTAATGAAGATAAGATCCAACTTAGTAACTGTTGGTCTTTTTGTTCCCAAAGGAGATATGCTAGATCGTCTTCTAGCTCATTAGTTTCGGTGCTATAGATCTGCATGGGTGGAGCATAAGTTGAGCCATCAATATGGCCAATGAGCCTATAGCATTTAAGAACTGGGTTGAATTGTGTTTTCTATGAGATATAATTTGTGGAGTTTAGTTTAACTGAGAAGGTTTGCTGTGCAAAAGGAAGGGTGGAAGAAATAGAAGAAGCAATGGGTTTGTACTGAATTGTGTCATTAGTTTGGTTAAAAGAGGAAGAAGAGTGGGAAGTTGGTAAAGCCTCCATATGTTGCTCTGATACCAAGTCAAAACTCAAGAACATGTTTGATGTGAATTGAAGCTTGATTTCATTATGTAACAGTGTATGTATTTATACACAGTTTGTACATATCATTTGAAATACAACTGATCCTATCTACTCATTTGGGTTTGTTATACTCATCTGATCCTATCATTTGTTATACGCTATTGTTTGATATGCTAGTTGGTTGTGATTAGGTAAGATCTCGCGCTAGTATCTCACGATAATGCTTATCATCTAACAACACTAATTCACCAATGCTGCTCGTCTAACTTCCGATGATAGGATAAGGGGAGATGCAATTCCACACCCTCGAAGTTTGTAAAGCTCCAAGAAAATGCACCGAAAAAAGACTACATTGGTGTCTTTCACTGTAGCGTTAGGTTTCCCATATAATTAAATTTCATAACTGTTAAGTTTATTCACCACTAAAATTAACATCATGGCCTCTGGAGTTAGGAATCCTATCTATGAAATTCATAATAACCAAATTGATTAGGAATTGGTAAATGTTGTTGGAGGTCAAATGAAACTATAGTCTAGTATTTGTTTACTTGGCATACTTAACATCTCTAACATATCTTGCAATCTTTTAATAATAGGTAAAATACCATAATGCCCTCCCATTATACCAGTCTGAATTATTTAGATAATGTGATTCATTATTTTAGTCATCATCGAGTTTAATTTAAAAATTAAATTTAAAAAAATTTAAATTCACTTTAAAATTTAATCAATTCAAATCAATTTTATTAATTGTAAATTAAATCAAATCGAATCCAATAAGTTATCACAACAAGACTAACCTTATAAGAGTTGCTAAATTTTAATTATTGCAACTGTTACAATCAAGAAGCACGTTTGTTGTGTTTTTTGTTTTTTGATTAACTCACTGGATGGACTCGAAACGTAAAGGGAATTTTTTTAATACACCACAAAACATCAATGGAATGCATTTATTTGTCCAATGAGTTCTATGGATCTAACGCTCAATTCATTAAGTTAATCCTTTGGTTTCATCGTGAACAAGTTTTAAAAAGTTAAGGAGCATCTCAAGTCATCTTTATCTTGATATATAAAATATACATACCAAAGGGCATATCTTTTGGACCAAAAATGGATACCAAAGTAATGCTATCAAGTCATTAGATCACACAGTATTTAATTGACCATAGATGGCGCCGAATAATATAAAGAAAGTAGATACTTTATGAGGGGCTCAGAGGAATTGAGTCCATACTGGGGATTGGAATTAGACCAAGTTTCCTGCCATTGTCTTTGCTGTCACTGTCAACTTTTAAAATTGATGGACTTGGAGAAAGCTTGACCGATCCCACTACACAAAGATGGTAAACTAAAATCAAATACATATGGACAGAGAAGCACTCGTTCTCTATTTGAGGAGATGAGGAGAATAAAGCCTCAGCTTGCTTATATAGAAGTCTAATAACCACCCACACGGATATTACTTTATATCCTAGGCCAGATGCGTATGTTTTTACTTGTCAGCAGTCTAAGTTTGACAATATTAGTATTTTGTTCTATCAAAGGAAATTTTGCTTTTTTAATATATCATGTAAGGTCAAAGTTGATCATATAATTTAAGCTTCCTAAAAATCTTTATAATTATTTTATCTTAAAAGAAAATACCTACATCATCAATAAAATTCTTATCGATCGTACCTTTCAAAAGATAATATCTGAAGAAAACTATTTTCATCTTTCCACTATGGATCGGATCTCATCCCCATTTTTGCTCCAGATTTTGCTATGTCATTTGTCTTAGACCTTCAACTAACCTGCCATATGCAAAAATCCATCTTGATTTATATCAACTATCATTATAACTATGCAAAAATCCATCTTGATTTATATCAACTATCATTATAACTATTAAAGAAAATTTATATCTAAAGTAACGGATTCCTTAGAAGTCATTAATATCCTGTCCTCTTCTAATACAGTGTTAACTGAGAACAATTTTTTGGTGGCAGGCACTCGTGAATTAATCCGACGAGATTGAGAAGTGCAAATTCAACATGTACATCGCGAAGGGAACCAGTGTGCCGATAACCTGGCCACTCTCGCAGTCCTAGCCAGCCCAAACATACATATTCTCCTGGAGCCTCCGATGTCAGTCATGGAATTTATCCACTGAGACAAGAAAGGAGCTTTGTATCGTAGAGCATTGCGCTAGTTAGATACTATTTTAGGATTTGGGTTTTTTCCTTTGTAAAAAAAAAAAAGTATAACAGTAATATCTTCAACCTTAACAGGGCAATTGGTTCATCTACTAGAATAGATAAAGAATGCAATGGTTATTCTAAAAAAAATAGATAAAGAATGGAATGAAATGAGTATTAATTAGTTTAGTTTATTCATAAAAATCTCTAATGATGATGTATTTTAATGTTTGATTTGAAAACATGAATTTAAAATGTTAAAGGAATAACTAACAAAAAAATCAAAATATTCGTTATTCATCGTCGTCGTCATCATCATCATCATCATCATCATCATCATCATCATCATTATTTTCCTTATTATTATTGTTATTATTAATTTTCTTATTATTAATATTTTTATTTTTATTTTTATTATCATTAAGTTTCTTCTTCTTCTTGTTGTTGTTATTATAATTATAATTATTTATTATTATTATTAAAAAAATTAATAATAATAACAACAATAACAATAAGAAGAAGAAGAAGAAAATTAATAATATTGA